>JASAMX010025808.1:0-59088 GCA_030248175.1 Microlaimidae sp. YZB2_3
CCAATGATTTTTTTTAAGTTTAACCTGCAGCCCACCCGTGGTCATCCATTTAAATTGGCAATGGAAGAATGCCGAATTAATGCAAGGAAATTTTCTTTTGCAAATAGGATTGTTACACCTTGGAACAATCTACTCCCATCTCAAGTAACTGTCGATTCTTTGGATGCATTCAAGAAAAGTTTTAAAACTGACTTAAATAAGCGCTCTTTTTGAGCCTTTAAAGTCATATCAGATAGCTATGTTCATTGATAATTAATTACATTGTGATTCATATTGGCGGCAATTAAGTCGCAGATTTGATGTTGTTGATAAAAAAAAGAAAAAAAAATAGAAAAAGAGAAAAAAAAAACACAATGAAATGATGAAAACGGAAGAATTAAACTATGCATAAACTATGCTTAGTATAATATTAATTCTGTTATCTGATCATTAATTGAAATTGATAAATATCTAAACTTAATGACTACAATTAGTTAATCATAATATAGGCAAGGAAAAATTTTAATTGTGAAATTAATATAACTTGTTTACAACCTGAAGTTCAATCATCTTTTTAATTACGCTGTGTTTTCCTTATTTAAATGCAAGGGGATTTTAGTTTTGTCTTTGTGGCTAACCGAATTGAAACGGACAAAAGATCCCTGTGTTTTAAGGTGTATTTAGAAACCATGATATAACTCGTACTTTATGCATTACATAAGCACAAACAGATTGTATTAGATAGACAATAGGTGATTAGTCTAAATAAATGATTTGAATATGATAATTCGTTTTGAAATAAGGAAAATAGTACATTCATAAATTCGACCATGCAAACTAAAAACCCGGAAGATTTTATTTTTTTAATTATAGTAAATCAACGTTGAAAAACTGGTGTATGTTTTGTAGAATGTTATAAGCATCAATTTAATGTACTTATTTCTTAATTTAATTCAGTATTTCTTAAGATATTACCGTTTTCCGACGGTCTGGCGGTCCGGTTGGTAGGATTCCCATTCGCGTCCCAAAATTCGATATGACCGACCCTAAAGTAAAATATATTTATAAAACATCTTCATACCCTAAACTTGACCCGTAGACTTGGTTTTTGTGGCTATTTTTGAGATTTGAGCTTTTCATTAGGAGTTATAAGCCGATTTATACCCAAAAATTGCCCTATTTTGGGATGTACAATTTATGTTATTGAGAAATTTTTTTTATTAAGCCTTTAATCAAACTAATATTATTTTTTGTATTACCAAGTGTCTGGCAGTTACAAATATACATTTTTTTTTTTTTTTGGTAACAACCAATTTGTTATAATAACCGTTCAAATAGCCATCAAATTTTAGTTGTGAAAAAATTAACATTTTTGAAAAACAACTTATTTTAATAAAAATCAATTATATTACAATTTTGTTTGATTTTTAGGTTTTGCTTAGGCTTAGGAACAATAAATCGGTGAAAAACTAAGTTAAAATTAGCGTTTAAAGCCAAAAAAAATTTGTTGTCCATGTTTTTGGTGGTCCATGTAACTTTATTATTTATTATTATTTATTTATTATTATTTTTTTTGAAAATTGTTAGAGTTTTTCAGACTTCTAGCATTGTTAAAACATAGTTTTTAATTTAATTTGTGCGTTCACATTTGTTTTTATTAACGTCATAAATTGCATATGCTGAAAAAGGTCATTTTTTTGGGTATAAATTGGTTCATAACTCTTTTTGATAAGCTCAAATCTTGAAAATAACCATCAAAACAAAGTCTGCGTGTCTGATTTAGTGTAAAAAGATGTTTTATATGTGTATTTTACCTGCGGATCGGTCAAATCAAATTTTGGGACGCGTATGGGAATTGTACCGGTCCGGTTTTTACCTCTTCAATTACCGTCCGTCCGTCCATGTGGTCCGGCTTTTACCCCTACCCTTTTAAAAATGCGTTTGCAAATCAAATTCAAACTAACTTTGAAATTTAAACTAATCATAAATGCTCTTTATTGCCTGTCAAAGTTACTATATAAGGTTGCAGAAAATCACAACAATTTATTTTAGTTTCCTCTGTTTTAATATTAAATGTTAATGTTTTTTTATTGTTTTTATTGTTTTTAATGTTTTGCATGTTGTTTGTAAATTTGCTTATTGGTTATGTATATATATAATTTTGTTGTTAGGCTTGGTGGTCTTCCTGACGAGTGCAACACCAAGGGCGTTTAAGACTAATGCACAAAACGCCAACTCGAACCTGCTGGGGACAATGAGCTTCACGTTGATTCATTTTAATGCGTAATGCATCCTTGACTTTCAGTGGATTCCAATGTGCATCAGTGTGGACTTTTTTGTTTGCTTAAGTATTGTTTTGAAATCACTGGCGAGCAATGAGTTCACATTTGTTTGTAATGTTTGAGATAGTGGTTATGTATAAATTAATATTATTTTATTTTTAGCTTCAGCTTTTAGCTTCAACTTATTCAGCTTAAAATCACAGGCTGCTCATATAAGCTGTTATAGCGCGTTTCATAGTCGCCTTATAAAACTTATGTGACAGTTCTGGTGATTACTTCATCATGGGATTTTTAATAACTTGTTGATGTGGATATAAAAAGACAGAGCATAGTATATAAATTAAATAAGTGCCTGCTTTTTATGTCCCATCTAGAAAGTTTACTATCAAAAAAATGGAACAACATGTGGCTATATAACTTCAACAAAAAATTTCTTTATACTGTAAATAGTTTTAGTTTATATAGTTTAACGTAAATTTTTTGAGCCTTACGGACCAAAATCTTAGTTTTTTTAAATAGCCTAATCAAAACCTGAAAAGAAATCAAAACTTAATCATTGCAAACGCATTATTTTGGTTGTTAGATAACGCCACTTGGTTGTGAGATTACACCCTTAAATTGGGCGCGGTGATCTTGGCGCCCGTCGACAACGGCAGTTTATAATTTTGAGCGCTCTGAAAACCCATTTTTTAAACACGGTAAAACTAAGCAGAAACGCTTTTTTTAGTCAGCTAAACAGTTTTAAACGCCTTTTTCGTTTTTCCTAAGCCTGAGAAAAACCTAAAAATCAAGCTAAACTTTATCATCATGAGAATTTCAGATTTTTCAGTTAGTTATTAAAACACGTAAAAATCACTGTGCTGTGCACCAGACAAAAACACGAGAATTAATTATGGCGTCATATTAGACAGATTCTGATTTTCAACTCGCTAATGGTAATTTTAAGCGCGCTGAAAAATTTGAATCTCTATCATGATAAAGTTTAGGTTGATTTTTAGGTTTTGCTTAGGCTTAGGAAACACAAAAAAGCGTTTAGAACTGTTTAACTGACTAAAATAGGGGTTTCCGCTTAGTTTAACTGTATTTAAAAAAATGATTTTTCAGCGCGCTGAAAATTAAAAACTGCCTCATATTACTGCCGTCGGGTCCGTATAAAATCCCCATGGACAAAATCCCCATAGGCCAAAATCCCCATAAACGTTACAAATTCCCCATAAGGTGGTGTAAATTCCCCATGAAACAGTGCAAATTCCCCATAAAGTGGTGTAAATTCCCCATAAATATAATGCGTTTGCAGTATTTCCTTAAAATTTTAACACTTGGAAAATACAACAAAACTTTATCATGATAAAGTTAGCTTGATTTTAGGGTTTTGCTTAGGTTTAGGAAAAAATTAAAACATTTTTAATGCTTGTATTATTAAAACTTAGTTTTTTTAACACATTTTAGTTTGCAAACGCATTTCTGATTGTTATGGGGAATTTGCACTACTTTATGGGGATTTTACACTACTTTTATGGGGATTTTGCACGTCACCCTGCCGTCATAGTGAGGATTGGGGGAACTTAGATCCTGGAGTCCTTAGATCCTTGGAAGATGGCGTCAAAATTAAACAGCCTAAGCCTAAATCTAACCCTAAGCCTAAGCCTAAGCCTAGAAATCGGTCGGTGTTGGTGGACGATGTTGGTGTACTTTCCAGTTTGCTTTGAAATAACGCCAAGCCTAAAAGTCTATTCATACTTATGACAAAACGTCCTTTGGACAAAGTCCAAAGGACAAAGTCCAAAAGGAAAAGTCCAAAGGACAACGTATTCATACTTCTTTTGTGTTTTGGACTTTTCCCTTTGGACTTTTCCCTTTGGACTTTTCCCTTTGGATTTTGTCCTTTGGACTTTGTCCAAAGGACAAATTCTGAGTAGCGTTCATACTTCGTCCAAAGGACAAAGTCCAAAGGACGTTTTGGCTTGTCCAAAGGACGTCTTGGTTTGTCCTTTGGACTTTGTCCAAAGGACGGTTTGTCATAAGTATGAATAGACCTTAAGCCTAAGCCTAGAAATCGGTCGGTGTCGGTGGACGATGTCGGTGTACTTTCCAGTTTGCTTCGAAATAACGCCACTCAAAGGCAAGGATCTAAGGACTCCAGGATCCAAGTTCCCGTTACCATGGTGAGGGTGTCCGGAAATTCTGTCTTCTACATCTCGTCTTTCAACATCTCGTCTTCTACATCTCCTCTTCGGAAAACTCGTCTTTTGGACGCGATTTTGTAAACGTACTTCCAAAAATACGAGTTTCCACCCTAATGATAAAATTTTCTTTGATTTTTGGGTTTTGCTTGGGCTTCTTAGGAAAAAAGATTTTTACTCTTCAGTTCAAAAAGCATCATTAAATACAAACTTACCATGAAAAAATTTTGCTTGATTTTTAGGTTTTTTATTATAATGATCAGATAACAGAATTAATATTATACTAAGCATAGTTTATGCATTGTTTAATTCTTCTGTTTTCATCATTTCATTGTGTTTTTTTCTCTTTTTCTATTTTTTTTTCTTTTTTTTTTCATCAACAACATCAAATCTGCGACTTAATTGCCGCCAATATGAATCACAATTGTAACTAATTATCAATGAACATAGCTATCTGATATGACTTTAAAGGCTCAAAAAGAGCGCTTATTTAAGTCAGTTTTAAAACTTTTCTTGAATGCATCCAAAGAATCGACAGTTACTTTAGATGGGAGTAGATTGTTCCAAGGTGTAACAACCCTATTTGCAAAAGAAAATTTCCTTGCATTAATTCGGCAGTCTTCCATTGCCAATTTAAATGGATGACCACGGGTGGGCTGCAGGTTAAACTTAAAAAAATCATTGGCTTGCAAATTGTTTAAGCAATGTATAATTTTAAAGCACTCATATAAATCAATTTTGTCTCTTCGATCCTTTAATCTTTCTAAACCTAGGTAATTCAGTCTATGTTCATTGATAATTAGTTACAATTGTGATTCATATTGGCGGCAATTAAGTCGCAGATTTGATGTTGTTGATGAAAAAAAAAGAAAAAAAATAGAAAAAGAGAAAAAAAACACAATGATGAAATAGAAAACAGAAGAATTAAACAATGCATAAACTATGCTTAGTATAATATTAATTCTGTTTACTACAATCATTATAATAAAAAACCTAAAAATCAGAGCAAAATTTTTTCATGATTAAGTTTGTATTTAATGATGCTTTTTGAACTGAAGAGTAAAAATCTTTTTTCCCTAGAGAAGCCCAGAGCAAAACCCAAAAATCAAAGAAAATTTTATCATTAGGGTAGAAACTCCGTATTTTTTTGGAAGTACGTTTACAAAATCGCGTCCAAGAGGCGAGATTTTTCCCGAAGAGAAAATGTAGAAGACGAGATGTTGAAGAGACAAGAATGTAGAAGACAGAATTTCCAGGACACCCTCACCATGGTAACGGGAACTTGGATCCTAAAAATACCTGGGAGATCCTTGTTTGCCTTTGAGGTGGCGTTATTTCAAAGCAAACTGGAAAGTACACCGACATCGTCCACGAGCACCGACCCGACTTACTAGGCTTAGGCTTAACGTCTATTCATACTCCTAAGACAAACCGTCCTTTGGACAAAGTCCAAAGGACAAACCAAGACGTCCTTTGGACAAGCCAAAACGTCCTTTGGACTTTGTCCTTTGGACGAAGTATGAACGCTACTCAGAATTTGTCCTTTGGACAAAGTCCAAAGGACAAAATCCAAAGGGAAAAGTCCAAAGGGAAAAGTCCAAAGGGAAAAGTCCAAAAGACAAAAGAAGTATGAATACGTTGTCCTTTGGACTTTTCCCTGTGGACTTTGTCCTTTGGACTTTGTCCAAAAGACGTTTTGTCATAAGTATGAATAGACTTTTAGGCTTGGCGTTATTTCAAAGCAAACTGGAAAGTACACCGACATCGTCCACCAACACCGACTGATTTCTAGGCTTAGGCTTAGGCTTAGGGTTAGATTTAGGCTTAGGCTGTTTAATTTTGACGCCATCTGCCAAGGATCTAAGGACTCCAGGATCTAAGTTCCCCCAATCCTCACTATGACGGCAGGGTGACGTGCAAACTGCCCCATACAATTAGTGTGAGAGAATCCCATAAAGTAGTGCAAATTCCCCATAACAATCAGAAATGCGTTTGCAAACTAAAATGTGTTAAAAAAACTAAGTTTTAATAATACAAGCATTAAAAATGTTTTAATTTTTTCCTAAACCTAAGCAAAACCATAAAATCAAGCTAACTTTATCATGATAAAGTTTTGTTATTATTTTCCAAGTGTTAAAATTTTAAGGAAATACTGCAAACGCATTATATTTATTGGGAATTTACACCACTTTATGGGGAATTTGCACTGTCTCATAGGGAATTTACACCACCTTATGGGGAATTTGTAACGTTTATGGGGATTTTGGCCTATGGGGAGTTTGTCCATGGGGATTTTATTACAGAAAACCCGACGGCAGTAATATGAGGCAGTTTTTAATTTTCAGCGCGCTGAAAAATCATTTTTTTAAATACAGTTAAACAAGCGGAAACCCCCTATTTTAGTCAGTTAAACAGTTGCAAAACACTTTTTTGTGTTTCCTAAGCCTAAGCAAAACCTAAAAATCAACCTAAACTTTATCATGATAAGGAGATTGCAAATTTTTCAGCGCGCTTGAAATTACCATTAGCGAGTTGAAAAAATCAGAATCTGTCTAAAATGACGCCATAATTAATTCTCGTGTTTTTGTCTGGTGCACAGCACAGTGATTTTTACGTGTTTTAATAACTAACTGAAAAATCTGAAATTCTCATGATGATAAAGTTTAGCTTGATTTTTAGGTTTTTCTCAGGCTTGGAAAAACGAAAAAGGCGTTTCAAACTGTTTAGCTGACTAAAAAAAGCGTTACCGCTTAGTTTTACCGTGTTTAAAAAATGGGTTTTCAGAGCGCTCAAAATTATAAACTGCAGTTGCTCAACAGGCGCCAAGATCACCGCGCCCAATTTAAGGGTGTAATCTCACAACCAAGTGGCGTTATCTGACCAACAACCAAAATAATGCGTTTGCAATGATTAAGTTTTGATTTCTTTTTTCAGGTTTTGATTAGGCTATTTAAAAAAACTAAGATTTTGGTCCGTAAGGCTCGAAAAATTTAGTTAAACTATATAAACTAAAACTATTTACAGTATAACCCCCCCCCCCCCCCCCCCCAGGAAAAACAGAGACCGAAAAAAAACAAAAAAAAAGAAATTTTTTGAAGTTATATAGCCACATGTTGTTCCATTTTTTTGATAGTAAACTTTCTAGACGGAACATAAAAAGCAGGCACTTATTTATATACTATGCTCTGTCTTTTTATATCCACATCAGCAAGTTATTAAAGATTCCACGACGAAGTAATCACCAGAACTGTCACATAAGTTTTATAAGGCGACTATGAAACGCGCTATAACAGCTTATATGAGCAGCCTGTGATTTTAAGCAGAATAAGTTGAAGCTAAAAGCTGAAGTTTAACGTAAGTGGGTAAAAACATGTCTATGTCGCCATTAAAAACATGTTTATGTAAAAACATGTTTATGTCGCCATTAACGTGAAATTTTTGCAGGTTTTAACAACGAATTTGTTTTAGCTTAAAAAGCTAATTTAAACTTATTTTTAATTAGATTTATTTTTTCTAAGCCTAAGCAAGGCCTAAAAATCAAGCTAAATTGTATTATGTGGCATTTTTATTAAATTATTCCTTTTTTTAAATTTTTTTTTCACGACTAAATTTTGAGACCTTTTTAAGCGGTTGCTATACAAAATTGGTGAAGACCAAAAAAAGTAAAAATATTTTTAGAACCTCTAGACTCTCGGCAATCTAACAAATATTCATATATATTGGTTGGGTACGATTCCCATACGCGTCCCATAATTCGATTTGACCGATGCTAAAGTAAAATACACATATAAAACATCTTTGTACACTAAATCGGACACGCAGACTTCGTTTTGATGGTTGTTTTTAAGATTTGGGCTTATCAAAAAGAGTTAGGAACTAATTTATACCCAAAAAATGACCTTTTTCAGGATATGCAATTTATGATGTTAATGAAAAAAAAAAAAAAACACACAAAAAAACTATAACAACAAAATATAAACAAAACAAAAAAAAAAAAACAAATACAACCACCAAAAACAACTCACACAATTCAAACCCATACACTTTTCACATTATAAAAAAATGTAAACACACAAATTAAATTAAAAACTATGTTTTAACAATGCTAAAAGACCAAACAAAAAAAAAATCGAAAACAACCACCAAACAACACACCACACGCCCCCCCGCACACACAAGTCTGAAGAACTCAAAAAATTTCAAAAAAATTAAAAATTCCAAAGTTACATGGACCACCAAAAACATGGACAACAATTTTTTTTTTGGCTTTAGACGCCACTTAGTTTTTCTGCAATTTATGATGTTAATAAAAAAAATGTAAACACACAAATTAAATTAAAAACTATGTTTTAACAATGCTAGAAGTCTGAAGAACTCAAAAATTTAAAAAAAAATTAAAAATTCCAAAGTTGCATAGACCACCAAAAACATGGACAACTAATTTTTTTGACTTTAAACGCCAATTTACACTTAGTTTTTCACCGATTTATTGTTCCTAAGCCTAAGAAAACCCTAAAATCAAACAAATTTGTAATATAATTGATTTTTATTTAAATAAGTTGTTTTTCAAAAATGTGAATTTTTTCACAACTAAAATTTGATGGGTATTTGAACGGTTATTATAAAAATTGGTTATTACCATGAAAAAATAAAAATATATTTGTAACTGCCAGACACTTGGTAATACGAAAAAATAATATTAATTTGATTAAAGGCTTAATAAAAAAATTTCTTAATATAATAAATTGCATATGCTGAAAAAGGTCATTTTTTAGGTATGAATTAGCTCATAACTCTTTTCAATAAGCCCAAATCTTAAAAATAACCATCAAAACGAAGTCTGCATGGTTCTTTCATTTAGGGTATGAAGATGTTTTATAAATGTATTTTACTTTGGGGTCGGTCATATCGAATTTTGGGACGCGTATGGGAATCCTACCGAGTAAAAATTGTGTACCCAAAATATTGTCATTTTTTGCCTATATTTTACCTCATATTATCAAAAATCGTGTTTCAATCATTTTTTAAAGTTTAAAAACGAAATCTTCAGGTCAAAATTGACCTATAAACATGTTTTTATTTAGTATTTGTAATGTGGAAATCTTTTCGATTTTTGCCACACGTTTAGTACCGGTACCAGCGCCAATTATCATGGTAATATTCAGATGCGGCACCATCAATAACATATATTTTTGTGCAAAATTTTAGTGAACGTTGTGGAAGTGCTATACTGCACTTTTACGTCATTGAGCCATTTTTTAAATACAGAATTATTTACATAATTTTTTAAACAATAAAAAGTTTAAAAATGCGTTAAGAACTGTTTTTGGTCCAAATTTAGCTTTTTGTTTAGTATTTTTTTGTAAAAACAAAAAACCTTATAGTGCGTTACTAGGTTATTAATTCCCCTCTTTATTCAGGATTTAACTTCCCCCACCACTCCAGAACTAACTTGTTCATGTGTGCCTCAAAAATATGGAGTGCAATGCAAACCGCTTTCATTGCAACTTGCAGTTATGTTATGGCCATAGCGAGGATTTTGTCACAGGAGGGAACCATAGGTCACCGACCTTCGCCGGCCCAGGGGGGGGGGGTCCACACCCCGGGGTGTAGAGGTTTTTGACCTCAGGGGGGGGGGTCACACCCGGGGTGTTTTTTTTTTGAAAAAAAGCACCAGGGGGTGCTTGGGGTGTTTTTACAGTTTTGAGCAAAATTGACAATTTTTTGACGAAATTTGACCATTTTTTAGGCATTTTTGGGGGAGTTGTTTGGTGGGGGGGGGGTGGTCGAAAATGGGCCTTAGGGGGGGGTCAGGGGTTGAGGGGGTGGATGGGGGGGGGAGGGGGTCAGAAATGGGCCTTAGGGGGGGGATAGGTCTCAGAGGCGTAGGGGGGGGGGGTGACCCCCCCCTCCACCCCCCCTTCGGTGACCTATGGAGGGAACTGAATGTTATTTGGCCAAAAATGCATTCTGTCCAATTCTTAATTTGTAAAAAAATGCATTCTATCCAATACTTGCTAAAAAACGACAGGGGAAACTTCCCCCCTGTTCTTTCCATGGCTACGGCCCTAGCAGTTAAATTGTACTTTTACTACTTCTGCATTATTGTTGTTTAAGCTAATTTTATTATTAAGAACTTTTGCAAAAGTTGTACTTGATTGCGAAGCAGAAAATGTTTGATTGTAGTAGGTAGCATATTCATGAAAAAATTCTCAAATTTGTTTAAAAAAACCCTTATAAATTTTGGTTTCTTTAAAATTTAAGAGATATTTATCATCCCTCTATCCATAGGTGAGAACGGTCCGGGCAGCTAAAGGGGGGTTACCCTGAACGGTGGTTACCCGGGGTAAATAGAATTTTGAATTCTAGCAGGTGGGTCCCAGAGGGAGGGGGGTCCGGGACCCCCTATTTTTTTAGGGGGGGGTCGACCCGGGGCGCAAAATTTTGAAATCTAGAGGAGGGTCAGGTGGGATCCGGTGTCCCAAGCAAAACAGTTTTAAACCATAATAACGTCTAGGGGGGTCCTAAAATTAAGGTAGTATTTATAAACCAGACCTGTGCTCTGACCCCCCTCCACCCCCCCAGAGGTTTTATTGGGGGGGCAATTTCAAAACGGGGGAAGCAGGAGGGGAACTTTGGGAGAAAAGAAAAAAGAGAAAAAAAGAAGAAAAAAGGGAAAAAGGGACAAAAAAAGCGAAAAAGGGACCAAAAAAAAGCGAAAATAAGGTAAAATAGGTCTAAAATGCATTAAATAAGCTAAAAACTGCAAAATTTTTGCGATAATGGTGTTATAAGGTTTGGGAACTTTAGAGCCGGGACTTTAGAGCTTCTAAAGAGCTTTAGAAAGATTTTTTCTAAGTTTAAGCCTAAGCAAAACCTAAGCCTAAGCAAAACCTTTAATCTGAACCTAAGCCTAAGCAAAACCTTTAATCTGAACCTAAGCCTAAGCAAAAGACTAAGCGCCTAACCCCTCGCTCCGGCTCTAAAGTCCCGTTACCTGTCATAATAGGTAAAAAATGGCGTCATATTTTTTGGGTACTTTTTCATTTTTCCGCGGGGGGCAAAAAGCTGGGCGAGAAAATCCTCCAATAAAGCGGAGGGGGGGACATTTTCACACCATGTACAGGTCTGATAAACTGTAAGATATGTAGGCATTGGAGACCATCGGATCTTTTGATGGTATTGACTGGAAGGTATTTTGAATTTCTCTCAAATGTGAAACAGAAAGGTAGTTTTTTTATACTCACGAAATTTAGTTGCAAGTGGTATTGTAATAATAGAATTAAAAAATAAAATTTTCTAGCTTTAAACCAACAACGTTACTAGTCTCCTTGTCTTTGTGCTTTAAAAATTTTTTATGGCAAACTCCGATGCTAATAATGGCGTACCAGTTTGGGCTCAACACTTAGGTCAACTAAATCAAGAATACATGATGTCATATTCACCCAGAAAAAGAGCAAGATTAGCAGTAAGTCGCATTTTTTTATTTGTACCGGTTACTGGTACATCGAAAAACATTTATGATGTTTTCCGCTGGCTATAATTGAAAAGGGGAGAAAGCGGGGGCAGCACCACATAAATGGATTGCAGGAAGCTTCAACAACTAAAACCATAGGTGAGCATGGTTCCGGAAGCGGAGGGTGGCAGTTGCGTAACCAGGAAAAAAGACACAGAAGCCGCGTAGCGGCGCCAGACGCGACGGCCGCTGCTCTGGGCCTGGGGTTTCCCACAGCCGCCGAAGGCGAAAATTTTTTGAATTATGTACTAAAAACTGCTTGAAAACTTTGCCTTTTTTATTGCATTTTTAAGCCTTTTATTGCTTAAAACATTCATTTTGACCTCAAAACTTTAGTTTGGTGGCAGTCAGATCAGAAGCATAAATGAACACGGTCAAAAAGCTAAGGGGGGTGTTTACCCCGGGTAAATGACATTTCAAAATCTAGGGGGGTCCCCCTAGCTTTCTAGAGGGGTAGACCCGGGTGGGGTGGAAGATTTTGAATCCTAGAGGTGGGTCAGGTGGGGTTCAATCATAGATGAACAAGGGGGGTAGGGTCCACCCCCCCTTGCCTAGAAATTTTGGGCCCCCCCTCCCCCCAAATTTTCACATTTTTTACCCCTGACCCCCTCTAGATTTTGAAATCTGCCCCCCCTCCCCTCTCGAAAAAATTTTAAGTACTTTTTTATACTAAATTTTGTGAATTTTTAACACAAATTCTTGTTTTTACAATATTTTTATACCTAAATATCGTTTTTTATTAAATAAAATGTAGTATTATCTTATAAAAAACTATTATTACACATTTAATGGTTTAAAAGTATTTTGTTTCAAAAATTGGACCCAACCTGACCCCCCTCTAGGTTTTAAAATCTTCCACCCTGGGTCGACCCCCCCTAGAAATCTAGGGGGGTTCGACCCCCCTAGGACCCCCTCCTAGATTTTGAAATGTCATTTACCCGGGGTAAAACCCCCCTAGCTTTTTGACCGTGTTCATCTATGGGTCCAGTTTCCGAAGCAAAATACTTTTAAACCATTGAAGGTTTAATAATAGTTTTTTATAAAATAACACTACATTTTATTGAATAAAAAGCGATATTCAGGTATAAAAAGGGTGTAAAAACAGGAATTTGTGTTAAAAATTCATGTTTTTGGAAGAAAATTTAGTATAAAAAAGTACTTAAAATTTTCTTGAGAGGGGGAGGGAGGAGGTTAGATTTCAAAATCTAGAGGGGGATCTGGATTTTTTCTAAGGGCCCCCGAAATTTCGGAGCTGGGGGGTGGACCCCACCCTACTCCCCCTTGTTTATCTATGGTCAGAAGTCATTTTGAAGACATTTTTTTCTTCATTTTTCTAAAATCGGGGGGTTAACCTTTTCTCCCCCACTTCTGAGTGGGGGGATGGGGGTTAAATAAACCCCTCATCTCAGAATTGGGGGGAGGGTTAACCCCTCCCCCCGTGTCCCAGTCCATGTATTGGTACTGGTACCCCGGACACCCCCTCCTAACATTTGAGGGGTTCTATGCTAAAAACGGGGTATTTTTATTTAAGGTATACCACAAAATTTTTTTAGACAATTCCTCATATTAAAAACTAAAAATTCTAGAAATTTTTTAAAAAAATTCCAGTTACGTTAATATTATTTTACTATTAAGCATTTTAAAGCATTTAATAAAAGGAAATTTGAACGAGAGCTAGCACAAGCTAGTCCTACAACCAAACCACTCTGCTAAGGTGCCCGACCTATCCTAGTTTAAGAAAGGGGATATCCCGGAATAAAGGTCAAAATCCTACTTGAAAAAGGGGCATACCTGAAAGTAAATCTCGAAAAGAGCTGTCGGCTGTGGGTGGGGTATGATTTTTTGCGATAATAGCTAAAAATGTTCTAAAATGCTCAAAACATAGTAAGTAGGGAAAGGTTTCTTCCATTATTTGGCTGCTACAAAAATATTTTTAAATTTTTTCAATTTAAAAATTTTATTTATAAAAAGTTTTAGGTATGTATTTATATAGTTTGTTTAATTTATTGTGCGATTGAACTTAAAAGTAGAAAATTTGGCAAATAATAAACAAAGTGAAATATTACGCTTTAAAATTGCTCTGAACAACTGTGCACCAAGGGCGTAGCAAGGAGGGGTTAGGGGTTGTAAACCCCCCCCCCTCCTTTGGGCTGGCGGAGGTAAAACTTTGGGGGTCCTAGGAGAACAATTTTAAAAAGCTTTCTCGCACTTCGCTTCGCTCCACTCAGTGCTCGACTTCTATGCCTTTTTACAACTTTTAAAGGTGCGGTCATAGATGAACAAGGGGGGTAGGGTGGAGTCCACCCCCCTAGCCTCGAAATTTTGGCCCCACCCCCCTAGGAAAAAATCCAGGGGGCCCCCTCCCCCCAAATTTAATTTTTTTATCCCTGACCCCCTCTAGATTTTTTACCCCTGACCCCCCCTCCCCTCTCGAGAAAATTTTAAGTACTATTTTAATACTAAATTTTATTGCGAAAACGTGAATTTTTTAACACAAATTCGTGTTTTTGCACCCTTTTTATACCTATTGCTTTTTATTTAATAAAATGTAGTATTATTTTATAAAAAAACTATTATTAAATATTTAATGGTTTAAAAGTATTTTGTTTCGGAAATCGGACCCCACCTGACCCCCCTCTAGGTTTTGAAATCTTCCACCCCGGGTAGACCCCCCTAGAAAGCACGGGGGGTTCGACCTCCCCTAGGACCCCCCTCCTAGATTTTGAAATTTCATTTACCCGGGGTAAACAACCCCCTAGCTTTTTGACCGTGTTCATCTATGGGTGCGGTGCGGAGTTAAACTTTTTGCCTTCGATTTTGATGATTTTTTGTGAAAACTGTACACCTGCCCTGCCCCCAACCCAATAGCCCACAAAAATTTTTTCAACAAAATATCTACAGTGAGTCAGGAGTTATGACCTCCCAAAAATGGCATTTTTCGACCATTCTGTACGTGATAAATTTCGTAATGGGTATTACGATTTACATTACAAATTATGCACTCAAAGAACACGGCTACTTTCTTCTCTGATTTAGGGTATCTGACTTAATTTCGGCCAGGCCTTAATTTCGGCCACCAATTTAGGGTGTTAAAAAATTGGCTTATTTTTAAAACACAAAAACACTGGCACAAAAGTAACTGGATTATTGTTGAATAAAGTGTTTTTGCAATAGTTTTTTATTTTTGTTATTCTTCATTATCAAAATTTTCATACAAAAAGTGAATTTTTTGTGATTTTTTTAATTTTTGAATTGAGTTTAAACTGCATCAAATTTAGAACGAAGCTTTATATAGCCTATTTAAAGCTCAAAGTTGTTAATTTTCATGTTTTGATATTTTGTTCGAAATCACTTTGCAACGCGTTTAACTAACTGCGCATTTTAAGATTCCGTTAATTTAGGCCACCTTAAAATTTAGGTGAAAGAACCTTCCGTTTTTTACTGTTTTTAAATATCATCGTACTGCCATATTTATAAAGATTTTTTTTTAGCTCGTTTGACTTTTTTTTTGACGTTTTTAAGCCAAAAATTAAAATTCAATAAAAAATAGAGGTTATTGAAACTTTTTTTTTTGGGGTTTTGACATAATTATTTAAAGTCCTGCTAATAACTATTAAAGTTTGCAAACGGGAAAAATTAAGTTATATGGGTGTCCGGAAATTTCGTCTTCTACATCTCGTCTTTCAACATCTCGTCTTCTACATCTCGTCTTCGGAAAACTCGTCTTTTAAACATCTCGTCTTCGGAAAACTCGTCTTTTGGATGCTATTTTGTAAATGTACTTTCAAAAGTGCGAGTTTCGACCCCAATGATAAAATTTTCTTTCATTTTTGGGTTTTGCTTAGGCTCAGGAAAAAAAATAAGGTTTTTACTCTTTAGTTCAAAAAGCATCACAAAATACAAATTTACCATGATAAAGTTTTGCTTGATTTTTAGGTTTTGCTTAGGCTTAGGTTCTCAGTTTTTTGATAAATCATTTAATAAAAGTTTATCTTGATAAAAATTTTGCTTGATTTTTGGCTTTTGCTTAGGCTTAGGTAAAAAAAGGTTTTCAATGCATTGTTTTAGTCAAAAAATAAAAGAAACTTATCTTTTGAAAAGCGCGTTTACAAAATCAGATCCAAAAGACGAGTTTTCCGAAGACGAGATGTTTAAAAGACGAGTTTTCCGAAGACGAGATGTTGAAAGACGAGATGTAGAAGACAAAATTTCCGGGAACCATTAGTACCAAGAACAATACCTAAGGATAAATTTGCAACCTTTAAAAATTTTTATTGTTCAGTTAGGCAATAGTTATAGCCAGTTTTTTCTAGGTGGCCAAAGTTAATGGGTCGCGCCTTAATTTCGGCCACTATAAAAAAAGAACTTTAAACCTTCACTGATCTTTAAGTGTAACAAAAATAGCTATCGTTTGATTTTTAGACCAAATTTTGGGTCGATTGGAAAAACCAGAAAAAACTTATCCAAAAAAATAAAAAAGGTGGCCGAAATTAAGTCAGTTACTCTAATACCGTGATCGTTAAGATTGGTGCAGTATTTGTCGAAATATTGCGCTTCCCGCACAAAAAACCCGCGATTTTTTCGTTAAAAACACCAAACGATTTTGTGATTTTGTGAACGGCAGTGATTTTGTGAAGTTTGACCAAACCTTTCTTTCCTTCATTTCGTGTTTTTAGCGAAAAAATCGAGTGTTTTTTGTACAAGAAACGTAATATCTCAACAAGCACTGCACCAATCTTAACGATCAAGGTATCAAATTAAAGTGGAAAATAGCCGCTTTTTTTGAGTGCATAATTTGTAACGAAAACCGTTATACCCATTGAGCAATCTTACAGACCGAATTGTCAAAAAACGCCATTTTTGGGGGGTTATAACTCATGAACCAAACCACTGGAAATATTTTGTTGAAAAAATTTTTGTGGGCTAATGGGGGCAGGAGTAAGGAATAACAGTAACAAAATGAATAAAACAAATGAAATATATATATAATTGTGTTTGTTTGTAAAAATTTGTTTAAATTAAATTAAATTTGCTTGTTGTTTTGTTAAGTACCAAAGTTTTAGGTGTTTTGGTACTTTTGTTTTTTTCTACTTGCTATTTATCAAACTCTGTGTTATTTTATATTTGTTTAGTTTCATTTGCTAAAAATTGTTTAAAAAGCAGTTTTCTTACTAAAAAATTATCAGTATTTTGGATTTTTATAGAATAATATCCACTCCACCCACATCCACACCATACCCATACATATGTGAAAAACCGTGTTATGTACGTTTGGCAAAAAACTGCTCAAAACCCAATATACAGTTTGGTCTGGACAGATTTTTTTGTTCAGTCCTGTAAAGTCCGGCTGGACCAAAAATTTTTGGTTTCCTTCCCAGACCTGTGCTCGGCCCCCCCCCCCCCCCTCCGGGATTTTATTGGGAGGCACGGGTCACGGGGGGGGCAATTTTTTTGAAACGAAGGGGCAATAAACTGGGGGGAGCAAGCAGTGTAAAAAAAAGGGAAAAAACGTACAAAAAAAGCGAAAATAAGGTAAAAATAGGTCTAAAATGGCTTAAAATACATTGAAATAAGCTAAAAACTGCAAAAAATCCACGATGATGGCATCAAAAATGGTGTCATTATTTTTGGGTACTTTTTCATTTTTTGGCGGGGGAGGGAGGCAAATATTCCAATAAAGCGGGCGGGGGGCATTTCCAGACCGTGCACAGGTCTGCCGTCCCGGAATCATCATTTTTTACATTACGTCTATAAACATCTTGCCGTATACATCTCGTCTTTGTGGACTCGTTATATGGGTGCAATTTTGTCAACGAATTTTTTAAAACAAGTGTTTTTGGTTTTTACATAAATTAACACGGTCAAAAAGCTAGGGGGTGTTTACCCGGGTAAATGACATTTCAAAATCTAGGAAGGGTCGAACCCCCTAGCTTTCTAGGGGTGGGGGGTCGACCCGGGGTGGAAGATTTTGAAACCTAGAGGGGGGAGGTCAGGTGGGGTCCAATTTCCGAAACAAAATACTTTTAAACCATTAAATGTTTAATAATAGTTTTTTATAAGATAATATTACATTTTATTGAATAAAAAGCGAAATTTAGTATAAAAAAACTACTCAAAATTTTCTCGAGAGGGGAGGGTTGGGTCAGGGGTAAAAAATTCGAAAATTTGGGAGTAGGAGGGGCTGGATTTTTTTCTAGAAGGGGGGAAAAATTTCGAGGCTAGGGTGGTGGACCCCACCATAGGTGAGAACGGTCCGGGAAGCTAGGGGGGTGGTTACCCGGGGTAAATCGAATTTTGAAATCTAGGAGGGGGGTCCCGAGGGGTCTGGACCCCCTAGCTTTTTAGGGGGGGGGTCGACCCGGGGTGCAAAATTTTTAAATCTAGAGGGGGCTCAGGTCGGGTCCGGTGTCCGAAGCAAAACAGTTTTAAACCCTAATAACTTTAATAATTGTTCTTTTTATAGGATAATACTACATTTTATTGAATAAAGAGCGATATTCTGGTGTAAAAAGGGTGTAAAAACGTGAATATGTGTTAAAAAATCACGTTTTTGGAAGAAAATTTAGTATAAAAAAGTACCTAAAATTTTCCCGAGGGTGGGTCAGATTTCAAATTCTAGAGGGGGGTCAGGGGTTAAAAATTCGGAAATTTTGGGGAGGGGGCCCCTGGATTTTCGTTTAGGGGGGTCCAAAAATTTCGAGACTAGGGGACGGTGGATGTGGACCCCACCCTGATCCCCCCTTTCTCACCTATGGACCCCCCACCCTACCCCTCCTTGCTCCAGGGACGTAGCCAGGGGGGGTGCGGCCGCCCCCCTCCCCTCCCCGAAACGGGCGGACAGGAGGAAAAATAAGGATAATGGTTGGGCGGGGGGGTGGCCGCCGCCCCTCCCCCCCCCCCCGAAATGGTCGCCAGATAGTAAAATTTGGGGGTTTTCAGAGGCTAAAAATTCAAAATTTTCTAGCGCCTCGCTAATCGCTCGGCGCCAAACTTTAAAATAATTTTAGTACCCCAATGGACCCCCAAAAACCAAAAATTTGTTCCGCTTCGCTTTGCTCAGCGGTCACTTTCTATAGTATACATACATATATATCTCGTTATTTATGTTGCCTGATGCTAATGTTATTTCAAAGTTAGTACAATAATTTTTATAAGTAATAAGTACTACACAGAAAGCAAAACAAACAATCATATTGGTTGATTTATGTACCTCCACTCTCCTAAATTTTCCTGCCGCCTATAGCATTGGCTCGGATTTTTTTCATATAGGTAGGTACCCTAGAAAACATGGAGCCGAGATGCTGCTCATGTGCTTTGGTTTACAATGTGGGTTTAGCCAAGGGGTCTGAAACTAACGTCTCTAAATTCCTTTTTTGTAAAATCCAGGCTCTGCCAATGTGTGCTTATGTAATTTTTAACTAAGAAAACATGTTTTTACCGCTAAAAACATTAGATAATAGGTTATTAGGACAAAAACAGTGTATTATACAGCTTTATCTACGTTTATCTTTGCTTCGAAATTTTTTTTTTTGTACTACAATCCGCCCCCCCCCCCAAAAAAAAATGAAACTGGCTACGTCCCTGCCTTGTTCATCTATGTTTTTATATAATATCGTTTCAAACCTTTGAAACGAAAATATATAAGTTCCTGTTGTTAACAACAAATATTTTGCTACTAATAGAAAACGTAGTGGAAAGGTGAAAACAAAAACCACAAGGGGTTTTTGTATTAATTTTATTTTAAATCGATTAATTCAAGAGTGATCCATAAATTATTTCGTGAAAATTTTTTGTTTTTTTTAAATATTGTTGGGTTTTTAACAAAATTTTTTTTCAAAACTTATTTAAAATGTTTTAAAGCTTAAATAGGCCTAAAATTACTCATTTAAGGAGCTGAGCTCCGGCCAGAGCTCCCTCCTATTTAAATGACCAGAGCTACAGAGCATAATATTGAATGGTTGGAAGATAATTAATTTCCAGGAACCGTGAAGCAATCCTTTATTTGTGTGTTATTTTTTGAAAGGGTAATGGTTTATATTAAAAAAAATTTCGATAAACTATTTTTTCAGAAAAAAATTAAAAAACTATCGAAATTAGTCACAAAAATAATTAAAGCATAGTTCAAGAGATTAAATAAATTTTAAGATACTCTTTTAAAAAATGGGAGAAACTACGCTTTTAATATCTACCTAACTACGCTACCTATCTATCTAACTACGCTTTTTACGCTTATCTAAGGGCCATAACTACTTAAATTGAGTAGAATATTTAAGTTGCTGTAAATCTATATAAAATGTACACATTCACGGCCACTTTAAGTAGTCTACTTCAGTAGTTATGGTGCAACCGGGACTAAATATTTAAGGAACCCCTTATTTTACGAATTCTTTACTTTATCGTGCGTATTGAACACATTATTAGTTTGCTTATTATGCGTTCAAAACAGTTGATCTCGTTTAATTATAACAAAAAATAAAAAAATTAATGAAACTAATTTTTGTATCCTTATCAAAGTTTACGCAGCGCATTACAGCACAGCACTGTAATCGGGAACTTATTTGACAAAAAAAAATTGTTTAGCCGCTTTATAATCGGCAACCGTATTTTTATACTATTTTCGTAAATCGTTAAAGAGTAGTGCCATAGATTACTTTGTGAAAATTTTTTTGTAAACAAATTTTAAAAAAAACTTATTGAAAGCAATAAATATACCTGGTAGCTCTAAATTGCGAATAAAATAGTTTAAACGCATATTTCAATCCGATGCATAGGTGGGTAGGGGGTTATACCCCCACCCCGAAAATCCCGACTATAGCCGACAACCCCCCCCCCCTTAAATTTTGGGGGGTACCCTGGACACCCCCCTAAAATTTAAGGGGAGGTGTTCCAGTACTAAAAACGCTAAAAATGAGGTATTTGGTTTGGGTTATATCCCAAGAAAAATTTTTGGGACCCCCCCCCCCCGATTTCGGGGGTCGGGTATATCCCCCAAAATCTGGGAGGCTGCCCACCTATGATCCGAAGTAAGCTTAAAATTGATTACTCAAGGCGGTGTCCCTTTGCTTTAAATGGTCGGTACTGCGGAGCATAATATTGGAGGGTAGGAACATCACTACTCCTAAGCATTTGACCTTGGGAAATTATGACAGAAAAACATAAAACAAAAAATATTTACTGTACTAAATCGTGTCGTGTATTGTTGCCGAAATTTACGCCAGGGCATGTGTTCTCAAATTAAAAATAAATACGGAAAAAGTGGTACAAATTTGTCTAATTATATTTACGCTATTTTAAACATACAAAAGAAAAAAAACAGTTCAACTATGAAAATTGATTTCAAATTATTTAAATTTTTACAGTTTTTTCAATAAATAATTTTTAATTAAGCTGTCTCTCTGTCTGTCTGCTACTATTAGTGATAAAACTACCTCAATATTATGTTTCGATGATCGGGGAAGTTAAAGCGGACGGAGCTTCGGAGCTAACGCTATAACTCTTAAATGAGAATGTAACTTTATTTATTTAAGCCTAACAAGTAGCCCGTGTCAGCCATACGGCTGACAAATAATTTTTCCCACATTTTTTATATTCATTTACTTTTTTTTCAAAATTCAACCTTTTATGCCATTCCCGTGACTGTAAGTTTTACAGTAATATCTAGTTACCCACTCTAATTTTAGTTGAGGAGAAGGGTGTTTCCCTCTTTTGGTGAAAATATGTTGTCCAGCATAAAGATGTCGGTGTTAATTTTTTACTAATTTCAATGACCTTATGATGCTTCCTCAAATATAAGGTTTCCCATAATATCTCATTTATCCTAATTTTTTCTGTGGTTGGGGTGGAAGGTTCCTCCATCTTTGGTAAAAATATGTTCTCCAATATAAAAATGTTCATGGTATTTTTTTTTAATTTTAACCATTTATGACATTCTCCAGACTGTAAGCTTTGCAGTGATACCTCATTTAGCCCAATTCGTTTTGTGGTTGAGGAGAAGGGTCCTTCCTTTTGGTGAAAATGCGTTGTCCAGCATAAAAATGTCCTTGTTGTTTATTTTTTGAAAAAATTCAACCCTTTTATGACATTTCTTGAAATTGAAGCTTTGCAATGATATCTTATTTAGCCCAATCGTTTTTGTGGTTAAAAAGAAAGGTCAATCCTCCTTTTAGTGAAAAAACGTTGTCCAGCATAAAGATGTTCATGTTCATTTTTTCAAAAACATGATATTCTGGCTTTACATTGGCAAATTACTCTTACCAATAAGTTTGAACCAATTCGAAAATAAAAATTTTTTAACTTTCGAAGTCCATAGGGCCCTGTTTTTGTGAAAATGTCTTGTCCAACCAAAAGATGTCCATGCGAGTTTTTTTTAATTTCAACCCCTTTATGACATTTCCCAGTCTGTAAGCTTTGCAAAAATAACTCATTTAGCCCAATTTTTTTGCTGGTTGAGGAGAAAGGTTGTTCCTCTTTTTAGTGAAAAAACGTTGTCCAGCATTAAGATGTTCATGTTAATCTTACCAAAAAACATGACATTTTGGTTTTACATTGGCTAATTACTCTTATGAATAAGTTCGAGCCAATTTAAAGACAAAAAAATTTTCGATTTCCAAAATCCATAGGTTTCCCCTTTTTGTGAAAATGTTTTGTCCAGGCTAAAGATGTCCATGCAAATTTTTTTTAAATTTCAGCCTCTTTATGACATTGTCCGGACCGTAAGCTTTGCAATAATTTCTCATTTAGTCCAATCCCTTTTGTGGTTGGGGAGGAAGGTCGTTCCTCTTTTTAGTGAAAAAAGCGTTGTCCAGTATTAAGATGTTTACCTCATATTCTGGTTTTACATTGGTTACTTACTCTTATGAATTAGTTTAAATCAATTCAGAGAATAAAATTTTCAATTTCCAAAGTCCATAGGTTTCCCCTTTTGTGAAATTGTGTTGTATAGGCTAAAGATGTCCATGCAAAAATTTTCTAAGTTTTCTAAATTCCTTTACGACGTTCCTCGGATTTTAAGCTTTGCAATGATATCTCATTTAGCCCAATCCTTTTTGTGGTTGGTGAGCAAGATAATTCCATTCTTTAATGAAAAAAACGTTGTTCAGTATAAAGATGTCCATGTTCATTTTTCTAAAAATCATAATTTTCTGGCTTTACATTGCCTAATTACTCTTTCCAGTAAGTTTGAGCCCATTCTGAGTCAAAAAATTTTTTAAGTTCCAAAACCCATAGGGTCCCCCCCTTTTGGTAAAAACGCGTTGTCCAGTATAAAGATGTCCATGTAAGTTGTTTCAAAATTTCGAACCCCTTACGACATTCCCTGGGGTATAAGCTTTCCAACAATACCTCATTCACCTTAATCCGTTGGGTGGTTAAGAAGGAGTGAGGGAACACACAGACAGACAGGCAGACAGACAGACACACAGACACACATTACGTCTATTTATATATAGATATGTCTGCAAGTTAAAGAAGAATCACGACGGTTAATTTTATGTACACAAAGGTCTCAAGCAGATTTAAAAATGATTTGTATATGACGTTGGTTAACGAAAAAACCACGATCATAACACACGAAAATAACATAAACATAGAATTTTTTTTTAAAAAAAGATAGCTGGTTGTGCATATTTTGATTCTTCCTCGTTTTTTTCAGTCTTTTACAAATTATTTTCAATTCTTCTCGAGACCTCTGTGTACATCAAATTAACCGTTCTGATTCTCCATGCTAAACCTTATTAATTCCTAATTCACTAATTTTACGCAGATTAACAATTTTTGTTCATATTTATGTTAACACATGGCCCAAAACTTCAACGTTAATTAATAATAGACTACAAAAAAGACTAGTAGACTACAATACAACATACACTATGATATACTTTTTTACAAAGTAATCTACAAAATACCATAACATCTACTTTTTTGCAGATCCATAAGCACGTACCAAATTTTCTTGAATTGCAGATAAAAACGCTGAATTTTTTACCCATGATTTTAACAGACTAGTTATCGTTTTAACAATATTATAAAATAAACCTAATAAAGCATTTTTGACATGCAATAATTTTTAGCAAGTTTAAATTTTAAAGTTCTTTCTTATTCTAAAAAATCGCATAGTTAAAAAAAACCTGGCTGAAATATTAAACATAAAGTAAAAACTTCTCAAAGTTTTTTTTCGTCCAACTTTAACGGACAAAAACAGTCCAATAGCTTTTTTTATTTTAAACCTTTTTACGTTTTTAGAAAAAAATGCTAACAAATTTATAAAAAATCTAAAAAAATGCCTTAAAATCACAAAAAATCAATCTTTTAATATTTGTAATCCGAACACTTTGAACGAAGTCTGAACAAGGCTTTAGACAAGTTTTTTTTTTAATTTTATTTTTAATTCGATTAAAATTCATATAAAAGTTCACTTTAACTACAGGAATACATAAAATACTGTATTTAACACGGACATGCAAATTTAAAAAAGCATATGTACCATACGTTATAATTTTTTTTTAAAATGCATACGTTACATGTACGTATGCATATTGAATTAATATTCAATCATTTTCACATATTTTTTTGAAAATATGAAAATATGCTTCCTTTTTTAAATATATGCCTCATATAAAATTTACTGTTTACTTTGTTAAACTTTATTTGTTGAATTTTGTTTATCGCTTTCAGTCTGGTTTTACGTAACGGCAAATTTTCACTAAAACATTACTGCATTAATTAACAATATATTTTGAATTTTGTTCTATTCAAATTTAGAAATAATATTGTAAGAATCAATAGAAAATACTCTCGAAGCCCCAAAGGTACAATGTTCTACATACGAACGTAACACTGAGGTTGTTCTTGAAGAACACAGTCTTAAATTAATATACAAAAATTATTATGAAAAAGAGTAGCTTGTTTTTGATGTTTTTCTCAAAAACAATAAAGGTTTACAGTCCAGGACTTCGGTTGCGCATGAGTTTTATCAAAAATTGGTGATTTTATTGGGTTTTTTTGTAATAACATAATCCCAGTTTCAATTTAATAGTGTGTTTTAAAAAATGCCGAATCCAGTACATTGCTTTGTCTGAAAAATTAGAAAAATTTTCCTGAGCAATAAAACTGTAGTGTCATTATTTTAAGTTAAAATTTGTAACAAAGTTTACACAAAAAACTTTACTTTTACTTTTTCAATTAATTGTTTGCTGTCGGCTTTTAAATTTTGTTTAAGTTTCAAATTAACTGTTGCCAGTTTATCTGCATTTAACGCTTCATTTTTTTCTACCGGTTAATCTAATCAGCTAGAGCAAAAAATTAACTTTGCAAGTAGCGTCATTGGTGTATATTGCATAATTCTTTATAATTTTAGTGGTTAACTTAACAAAGTTTTCAACAACTTTAAAAAAATTGATAAATTTTAAGATATTACCTTTATATTTTCGATTTATGTATATTCATGTAAGTTTTTTTAATTTTTAAACAAAAATTTTAAATTTGTTATGATTTTGGATTTGTTTCTTTCAATTTGTTTTATTTATTGGTAATAAAGTTACAAAAGTTTTAAATTATTTTAAATTTTATTGACTATGGAAAAATTAAATCTGGTTGATCTCCAAAAATAGATTTGGGATTATAAGAAAATCAATTAAAAATGTGAAGTTAGAATTTTTTGGAAAAAAATAAGAACACTGAATTTTTAAAATCCAGATTTCTCAAATGACATATATAAATTGGTTAATTTTATTAATTTGATAAAAGATATAAAATATTCAAAACTTTTTGTTTTGTTGTTAAATGATTAATTCAATATTACAAGCCATCGAGAAAAGCAAGTTTTAATTCGCCAATAACAAATAAATCACTGAGTGTTTTGTTGATTTTAAACATTTGCCAAAAAAACTTCACAATTTTTTACGTTAAAGGTGCTATATTGAATAAAACTTTTGTCTTGGATTTTAATTATTTTTTGTAAAAACCTTACCCCTGCGGCCAATAGGCCGCAAATTTTTTTTCATCAAAATATCTCCAGTGGTTCAGGAGATATGACTCTCGAAAAATGGCGTTTTTTGACAATTCTGCACTTGAAAAATTACTCAATGGGTATTAAAATTTAAATTACAAAATATGCATTTAAAGAAAGCGGCTATTTTTTCCTTTTATTTGATACCTTGATCGTTAAAATTAATGGTAAGCCCAACGTGGCTGCAACAGTTTTTCGTTGGATTAAAAAATTCCCCCCGTTAAGTAACCATTCAAATCACGAAAATCTGACGTCACTTTATCAGCCAATGAGAGTAGATTTAGTACGGAGTATTTGTTTGGTAAAGTGACGTCAGATTCTCGTGACTTGAATGGTTATTTAATGGGGGCATTTTTTAATCCATCGAACAACTGTTGCAGCCACGTTGGCTTTACTTTTAGTTTATTATTTGGTGAGATATTGCATTTCCCGTACACAAAACCCACGATTTTTTTGCTACAAATACAAAGAGACGGCAAAAAATATTGAGGAAACTTAATCAAATCACTGCCATTGTTGTGTATTTAAAAAAATAGCGGGTTTTTTGTGCGGGAAAAGTAATGTCTCTACAAATACCACACCAATCTTAATGATCTAGGTATCAAATTAAAGTAGGAAATAGCCGCTTTTTTTGATTGCATATTGTGTAATTTAATTTTTATTACCCATTGAGTAATTTCTCAAGTACAGAATTGTCGAAAAACGCCATTTTCGGAGGGTCATATCTCCTGAACCCTTGGATATAATTTGAAGAAAAAAATTTTGCGGACTATTGGGGTCAGGGGTAAAGTTTTTACAAAAAATAATTAAAATCGAAGACAAAAAGTGTGACTCGGTACCAGGGCCTGTGCCAGGATTTTCGTAAGGAGGGGGCCAGACTCTAGAAATATGAAAACAGGATATAAATAGGGCGCGAAGCGCCGCATTTTGCCCCGCACAGCAGCACCAGGCGGACGCGAAGTGTACACCGGGGGGAGGTCGGGAAGTGCTCCATCCAGCCGCCGGAAGCGAAATTTTTTGGTTTTAAACTAAAAATAAGCAAAATTGGGGCTCAAAAATACCTATTTACATTAAATTCAAGACAGGTAATCAGGTAGAATCCATTTTTAGCATACCCTGAAAAAGGAGGTAAGAAGAAGCAGGGGTCATTAAGGAGTTACCTTCCCTTTTACCTTCCCCCACCCCTGGACCCACCTCCTCCTTCTTAAATTTTTACCCCGACCAACCCAGAAAGGGGGCCATGGCCCCCTACCCCCCCCGGCACAGAGCCTGCTCGGTACCACACCTTTATAATACATCTTAAACTTTTTATTTAACCCATGCTTTTCACAACAACATGTTCTTTTCTTCATTAAATTTTTAAATATTTTTAAATCAAAATCTTGCACAAAAAATTTTTTAAGTCAAATCTAGTTTAAAAGATGCAATTGAACATCGAAATTTCTCAGCAAGTTTTAAATTTTTTTGACCATTTTTTAATAACTTCGTAGGCTTGTAATTTAAGTTAAATTTTAAAACTTTAAACTTCAATTAAGTTTAAACGCTTGAGCCTTGTTCATGATTCGACCAAAGTTTTGAAAAATACAAAACAAAACGAATGTTTGTTTGTAACAGGTTTTTGGTTTTTTTAAAAAATGTTTGTATTTTCTTCTTTAAGATGTAAAAAATCAAGGATATTTAAGATTTTTTTAGAATAAATTAAAATACATCCTTTTTGTTTATATGAGACCATATTTTTTAATTATATTTTTTTAAACTTGTACATGAAACACTATTTGACCTGAAAAAACAATTCGATCTTCAAAAATGTCAACTTTTCTCGTAAAAGTTTACTTGCTATTTTTTATTTACAATAAAAATTTTAAATCACGAAATTATCACAATTAAACAATTATAAAATATCATAATATTTTAAACACTTTTTGTGGGTCTATTAGTTTTTTCAATCTGTTATTTACGAATGGCTAAACAAATGCGCGTTTAGATGCCCGGGTGATTAATTAAGTGGTAAAAAAGCTCTAGCTTGGCTTTCCCGCTTTCCAGTATAATAAAGGTTTTAAAAAATTTTTTTCTGTAAATTAACAATGTATAATCAATTAAAATAATAAGATTAAAATAATCTTAAATTTAAAACTTATAAAAAACTTATTTTGTTACAACGAAAAATTTGTTTTAATTTTTTTCGTCATTTTTGAATCCAAATTGTTAATCTGCTGAAACGAGTTGTAACATAAAATTTTGCTTGATTTTTAGGTTTTGCTTAGGCTTAGGCAAAATAATGTTTGAATGGTTTCCGACGCAAAATATGTACGAAAATTCCGTGTTTTAAAAAATACGTTCACAAACTCGCACTCAAACGACGAGTTTTCCGAAGACAAGCTTCTCGAAGACGAGTTGTAGAAGACCAGATATTGAAAGACGTAAACTAAAAGACGGAATTTCCGGGAACTCTGAAATACAGACGACAAAAAACTCTTTAATATACTGAGATATATATATATCTTAAAGTTTATATCTCAAATCCAAAAAAATCCTTATTTTTTAGTCCTCTGAGAAATTTTTTATAATTAAAATCTAAGACCATGGGGTTTTTTATATACCAACAAACATTTACACACGATCTAAAATTAGTGAATTTGTTTAAAACTATAGTCATTTGAAAGATTAATTAAAAACACTTTCTAGATTTTTTTTGTTTTTTCAAGATAATCCCACCACTCGAAATACATTCATTTCGAGTAACTGGGTATTATAAAAGTTGTAACAAAACTGGGGAACTTGACGCCGCGTGTAGGAAACTTGACACCGGGTGTGGGGAACTTGTGTGCCGAGTTTAAAATTGCTAAAACCTATGCTTAAGTCTATATTTAAGCTTAAACCTAACCCCAAAACAATATTTTTTTATTTTTGGATTTAAGTTTTTAAAATTTTCTAACTGTTCTAAATTCCTTGCATACGGCTCTAAAAAATTTCATATTAATTTATCTTGTGAGAATTATTGACACTTTAGCAAAAATAATAAAACTTCGAAAGTTTGTTTGATATAATATATATTATGATAGTTTTTTTTAATTTTATCAGCATACACACTAATGATATCAAAAACTAAGATGGATGATTTCTTTTAGCTTGGTTAGCTTTGGTTTTAAAGTTGTTATTTAATTCTTGTTTGTGTTGTATTCTGGGTTTTAGCAAATCCAAATACTTTTGATGTAAAGGACATTTTCACAAAAAATACAAATAATAAGAAATGTTTGTTTTTCGTAGCGAACAATTTTTTCCAGTTTTTTACTATAAAAGTTATACATTTTTTAAGAATTATTTTTATATCCAATCTCAATACGCCTTTTTTATAAACATAGCAAATGAAATTTTACCAATTATAGTTTAATCTTAAAAATTCCAGGGTATGCTTTGTCCAATTATGGTTTCAATAGTCTTGCCTTAGATTTGCTGGATAATTTATTTTTTACATCAGTATTATGTTAAATAACCCTGTGTTTTTCCACAAAATTAAAAACAAACAAATATCAGTCATAATCACTGCAGCACAGACCTTTAAAGCTAAAGATTTCCATTCTATTTGGTGTGAAAACTTTTTGTCTTGCATAATTAAAAAAAGTTTTCATAGATTAATTTGTGCAGATATATTTGTAGATGTTTTAAGTTTATTAACATTGAGTTTAAAAAGTTTAAAATATGTTTCTGCATATTTGGCAGAGCTTCAGGGTGCAGTCCACTAACACGGCATGTTATCTAGCGGCTAAGCTAGCCGAATCTAAATCATATTTTTAAGGTTTTTTATAACAATACTCTTTAGAAATATATAAAATTTTATTTTTATTTTATGCGAAATAAATAAACTTTTTTGATTGTCGCTAAGCTTTTTTACATCTACCAATGAGAGCGCCAATATCTTTACCAATTATTATTAGTAAACAGGCGTGAAAATTTTAACCGCAGTTACTCGCATTTTCGCGAGTTGGGCTCAAGAGTTATATAGGTGATGTTCTTACCTTCCAATATCATGCTCAGGAGCTTCAACCATTTAAAACGGAGAGAGCTCCGGAGCTCAGGAACTCTGCTTCTTAAAGGAACGATTTGAAGCTTATTATTCAAGCTTGAAACACATTCCAAACTACTCTAACTGTATTTTTAGGATTATTTTTATTGTTGTAAATAAGTTTTGGAAAAAATTTTAATTTACAAAAAAATTTTGTGACAAAACAATATATGCCATCACTCTTTAATTTCCTTTTCTTAAAATTAGTAATAAAATAGAGCTGATCTCCAGAGCTGCAAAGCGGAACGGAGCTTAAATTCTTTAAAAATGGGCGGAGCTTAAATTCTTGAAAATTCCAGATTGCCATATTACTTTTATTTGAATTTTAGAGTGATTTGAAAACGCTTCGAGTTCTAGGTTTATTGGAAATAATCATAAAGTTAAGAAATATCCGGTAATCAGAAATATATTTGCCACAACTTAGTAAACGAATGTTACCGCTTGTTATATTAATTGCTAAAAATAATTATGTTCCTTGAAACAGAAATACATTAACAAGACAACCGAGGATTTAAAACCAAAATCAAAAAAACGGTGTAATATATTTTTAATTGCTACAAACGTGAGTACGTTATAAAAATGCGGAGCTCTGTTAAACGTTGGTCAAGCGACAGAGAATGTAGTGGCGAAAGGAAATCAACATCAACGAGTCGAAGAGGAAGTATCTTTGACCTGATTTACCTGCTTAAAAGAAGTTCATCAGTCCGATCTCATCGAAAAAATCGCGAAACTTCAGACGAAGAGTACGTTTGTTGCTTTTTTTTATTAGATTCTTATCATTTATTAGCCAAATAACAAAATTGTTTTCCGGTTTTCACGTGGGAAACTCGGTACTCTCTTTTTTTACGGTCCAATATTTAAAATTGTCCATTTTTAGCACCAGATTAAATTTTTTTATTTGTATTAAAAAATTTTTTTTCTCGCAATTTTTGTGTTTAAATCGCTTACCTTTTATACCCAATAATAAAAAACTACAGAATGAAAATTATGAATAAAATTGAAATGGAATTTATCAATAGAAAATTTGATTGGATACTTTAACATCAGTCTATACACCAGCCCTATTATATTATTGTCTAAAATTTTTTGCGCGTGTGTGTATTTATTTTTTGTTATATACAGCTGTACTGATTGAAATAGTCCCAATTATCATCATTTTTCTTTAATTTTTTTAAAGTCTGGTTGTATCCATTACAACTATTTTTTTTAAAAGTTTTTTTAAATGGTTTTTAATTACGGTCAGTTGGTGAATTTTTGAGCCAAGTGTTGAAACTTATATCTTAACTATTTAGCGCATCTTGTTTGAAAATCTTCAGTCTAAGTACTTTAAGTTTTTTGCGAAGTCGAAAGCAGTATTCTTGTAAAATTATGATAGTATAAAAACGTATTGTTTAAGTTGTTTTATACCGCTGCTTATCCAAGTAAAAAAAACAACCGTAAACTTAAATTTTGTTTCGGTAATATTTTTACATTATCATGAATATTTTTTGTAAAATTAAAAAATACCTCTTTTCTGCTCCATTTTTAAGTTTTCTACGCAGTTTTGTTACATTGTTTTCTTTCAGGTTTTTTTTTATCTTAGAGCAACAAATAAAGGTTAACTTGTTCAGTTGGCACAATTTTTTCATAAAATTTCAATTTTAATGTAATACTTTTTGTTTTAAGTAACAAGTGTTATTTAGTTAACTAAAAAATAGCTATTTTTTGTAATTAGCCATTTATTAGTCGCTATTTTTTTCGTAACTAAGCCAAAAGCTTAGTTACAAAAAAATTAGCTTTAAACAATGGTCAAAATTTAATAAAAATACTTGAAATGTTTTTAATATTTTTTTAAAGTTTCCAGTATTTTTAAGAAAATTGGGGAAAATATTTATTTCATAACAAGTTTTGATTACACGGAATGTCGACTAAAAAATTTTTTATTCTGGGTAGGTTCATTGTGAAGCATTGGCAGGTGCTCCTACTGCTTTTCACGCGCGTTTTTTCATCTCAACAATTATAAAGATTTAAAATGGGCTTGATTTTTTGCGAATAGATTAAATTAACTTTAATTTTTTTAACATAAAAATTAATATTCTGCTTGATGAAAATAATTTTGATAAGATTATCATTATATATAAAAAAACGCTGTTAAAAATGTTTTTTTTATATAATTTTAAAAAACGAATGAAAAAATAAAGCTCACATCAAATTATTTGCAAACTTTTGAAACCAATTTCGGAAAGTTAGTAAACTAAAGCCTTTTTATTTGATAAATTTATTTAGTAAATCCTGTAAGTTTTTTAATATCTGGTGTTTGGCAATGTTTGGTAAATTTTAGTTTCTAACTAAGTAAATCAGTTTATTATATTTTTGAATAAAATTATAAAAAACCCTTTTTTATAATAAAAATCCCTTTTGATGTAAAGTTTAAAAATTATGCATTATTGTTTAGACAAACAGACATAGATTATATTATTTTGAAAAAAAATTAAGATTTTTAGTGAGCTAACTTTTAAAACTACCTATTTAATTCAGAATATAAAATAAAAAATAAAATGTTTTAAAATTTATTTAGACGTTTTTATACACTAAAAAATTGTTATAATAATGATTTATATGCATATAAAAAACATTAATATGATTAAAATGTTTAAAAATTGGTTTCAGGCGTTTTCATACACTTGAGAAATGTTATAATAATGATTTAAAGACATACTAAAAACATTAACATGATTTATGAACTTTTGTTAATGCAATTTGACGTTTAACAAATCTTTTTAGCTTTTAGAAGGTTTTTTGCAGAAATTCTACACTGTTAAGACACCAATTCTTTAAATTTAAAAAATTCTGCTTTGTATGGTTGCAGTGTAAGTATATTTTACAACAGAAATTTTAATGTTAATTTAGTTTTTGCTAGACTAGTGTTTATTTACTATTTTTTTCCTTTATTTTATACTCTATAGATTTTCTTAAAACAAAAAATTAATGAAAATTAAAATAAAATGGCGTCAAATCTATCTATCTATCTATCTATCTATCTATCTATCTATCTATCTATCTATCTATCTATCTATCTATCTATCTATCTATCTATCTATCTATCTATCTATCTATCTATCTATCTATCTATCTATCTATCTATCTATCTATCTATCTATCTATCTATCTATCTATCTATCTATCTATCTATCTATCTATCTATCTATCTATCTATCTATCTATCTATCTATCTATCTGTAGTGATATTCATTTTTTTTTAAAGTTTTTATACTGTCGTTTAATTTTCAGTAGTCGTTTTTATAATCTATGTGTTCATATTATATTTTTCTTATGAACTTGAAAATACATTAAGCTGCGAAACAGTATTAATTCAATGAATAAAAGCAGGAACCATTGTTTAATGTTGCGTTCTGGCGGCAAAACATTCTGCTTAAAATATAAGCTTGTGAACTATTGTTACACAAAAAGGCACATAAATCAGCATTGCTCTACATATGGTTGATCTTGGTTAGTTATTCCTCTGATTTTGCTAGTGATCCTATAATTTAATTTATTAAATTTATAAAAAAACTTGTTTTATAATGCTACAAAATACTATGTTTTGTTAAAAGAAGTAAACCAATGTTTCTTTCTATACGGAAAGACACCGAGTCTTAGATTTATGAGTTAACTTTTTTAAATAAAAGATAAATAGGCTAAGGAATATATTTTTTTATGAAATTTATTACCTTTTACTAGGACTTTTTACTCCTGGCTATCTCAAAAAAGTTGGTATATGTAGTTTGTATATCTTTTGCACGTCGTTAATGTCAGATGAAACTGTCAGAAAATAGCGAAACAAAAAACTTTATAACTGCTTTTTTAAGTGAAAAAATTTACCAATGATTATAGAACGATTTTTATATAAAATTATATGCTGGGTAAACTTTTACGTAGATAAAAGTGTGTTAATATTCTTTGTGCTTCATATTTTTTTGCTTTCGTCACACTTACCGTTTGAAATGATAATAATGGCCAAATCAAACAATTAATTATATTACATAGCATATAGTTGAGAAAACTTGGAAATTTTTTAGCTTTTTAATTGAGAAACACCTAAGTGAGACACATGTAAGTGGGGCGATTTTCACTAAAAAGACGGCCTAATTAGAAGGCTTTCTCATTGTTGCGTACAATGCCTTATTGGAGCAAACCCCAAATTACACTTGGGCCACACACAATAATTACGTGACAAAAACAGGCCTAAATTAAAATACCTTAAAGCCCAATTAACTGGTTCTCTAAAGAAAAAGTAGATTTTCTATGTAAAATATCATGCTGAGCCTTGGTTATTACGTTATGTCTATTTATATTTGTCAATTTGATCATATACGCAGGTAACCTTAATTTTACAAGCAATAAAAGTCAAAGAGATTTGGAGATAGTTGAAAGTTTTTGGAATTGCTGGTACACCTTTTTTTATAAACAGGAATGACGAGAGCTGTTAAGTAGTGATGGGCAGTTCCGGTTCCGGGTTCCGGATGTTCCAGGCAAAATTTGGAATTCCAGTTCCGGTTACTCTTCCGGATTTTCGGAAAATCTCAATTCCGTTTCTGGTTCCGGTGTTCCGAGAGTTTTGCAGTTTGACAGGCAGTTCCGGTTCCGAGTTCCGGATATTCTGGACAAAATTTGGAATTCCGGTTCCTGTTCCGGATTTTTGGAAAATCATCTCAATTCCGTTTCTGGTTCCGGTGTTCCGAGAGTTTTGCAGTTTGACAGGCAGTTCCGGTTCCGAGTTCCGGATATTCTGGACAAAATTCGGAATTCCAGTTCCGGTTCCTCTTCCGGATTTTTGGAAAATCTAAATTCTGTTCCAGTTCCGGTTCCGGAGGTTCCACAGTTCCGTCCATCACTACAAAGTTATCCATATTGGCATTAGCTTATGCAATTTAAAGGAAACTGTAAAAAGAGTGGCGATTGGTTTAGCCTTGTGTTTTACTAATTTTAGTTTTTTTTGTGTTTTTCTTGCTTTCACAACTTTTGTTTCAATTTCAAAACAGTTTATGTCATATAATAATTTTTTTATTTATTGGTAAATGCCATTATCAACAGAAAAAATTTTGCTAAAACATGTGTTTAAATTTTAAGATTGCTCTTTCGGATTAGCTGCTGGATTGCCTTGTTGATGTAGTAATGAGTTAATTTCACTGTTGTCTTTTTAGATTTATGACAAACTAAAATAACTTATTACTTTCATTTTTTTTTTGTTTTAAAGAAATTTGTTTTGCATTTTGCAAAAATGTTTGTTTCATTAGGAATTACATTTCTTTGGTCTATATTTTTTTTAAGAACTCTTGATCCAATTATTTTTTTTACTTATTTCTATAACTATTTGTAAATTTTAATTTGAATTATAATTACAATATGGAATATTCTTATTGTTGCATTGGTCATAAGATAGACCTTCCTTGAATTTTTCTAAGGTATTCTATAAATAATTTACCTGTACTGTTGTCAAGAAGTTCCTGTCCTGCCTATCTAAGACGTCGTGTGACAGTTCTAGTAGGACAGCCTAATACAACGTAATACGTAGAGCAGCCCAAGAACAGTCCAAAGGACAGCAACAGTCCCAGCTGAACAATTTACTTTTTAAAAAAAAAAAATACAGTTAGGACTGTCTAGGAATTTTCCTAGGGCAGAATCGACATAGAATACGTGTTAGACAATGTGAAAATTGTGATTTTGCAAATCAAAAAACAAGTTAAAGATTGTTTTGAGCATATTGTAATAGAAAAAAGGGAGGGGTAAGGTAAGAGGTAAGAGTTAAAAATAACCTAAAAAATGCTATTCTTTTATAAGTCACTTTTTTATCCAAACCTGGGACTTGTATTCTTGTATAATTAATGTATTAATGTATGGGAAATACCGTAGCGTATTAAATTTTGAGTTTATGAGGTTTTTTAAACTAAAGAAAAATCAAACTAAAACTAAAATTAAATATCATCTACTTTAAGTCAAAAAAATCAGACATCAATAATTTAATTCAATTTTTTTTAAACTAGCTTGACAATGAAATTTCACTGAATTATATACTTTTCCAATTTTTCGCGCTTCTTATACTGTGTACCGGAGCTGCATAAATTAAAGGCCATTCTAAAGCTTCTTCTTTGACTTAATTTATTACCCCATTTTCCTCTCACTATAGAAATCGACAGAGATATTTAGCCTCCAGATTGCCGCAGTCCAGCAATACTAGAAACGAACACTTGCTTAACACATCCAATATAAAAACCCCCGCGCCTCGGACAGAGGTAATAGAAATTGTTTACTGAAACAATTGTTTGAAAGTTCCGTCTTGGAACAGCTGAGCTTGCAACTTTAATGCGTAAATATTGTATAAAAATTTGTTACACCATAAGTTTTTAGCTATAATAAATGTCATTCGCTTTTTTTTCAAAGCACCAGTCTAATATTTGAGTTAATAAAAAACCCAATTTTTTACCTTGTCTTACATTTTTATATTTCGATTTCATTTTAGTTTTGTTTTTTTTAATTTCAGTTAAAATTTTATTTCTAAAACTATTTAGAGTCATAATAGTTCTTTGTAAAAAGAATAATAGAGCTTACATCATTAAATCAAGAATTTTTGTAAAAAAAACAAAGATATACAAACAAACACACGTTTACAATATTTTAAGTCTATTTAGTGCCATATTTGCATATCAAATTTCAGTATTTTTATATTCTGCAAATAATTTAATTACTGCTCTGAAATACTTCTACAAATAAACGTCATTCCCCAATTTTTAAACACGTGCTAGTATCAAAAATATATAATATACCGAAAAATGTGCAACTCCTATATAAAAAAGTGCGAAAAAGTAGGCCATTATAATGAGCCTTTCCATTTAAATGACACTCTCCACTATAATGGCATAGTAGCCGTTTTAATTCGGCGCGTTAAAATGGAGAGGAAGCTATTATAATAGCCATTTATTGATTTAATTTCACTTCATATATACTTACAATTGTAATATTGTCCGGGCCACACGAGTTTTCCTGTGTTGGCTTAATACTGTCCAACATGGTAAAACTCGTGCGGCCCGGACAGTATTACACTTGTATATATAAAGTGAAATTAAATGAATAAATGGCTATTATAATGGCTTCCTCTCCATTTTAACTCGCCGAATTAAAATGACTACTATGCCATTATAGTGGAGTTTCATTTAAATGGAGAGGCTCATTATAAAGGCCACCTTTTCTGTACTTTTTTATATAGGAGTTGCACATTTTTCGGTATATTATATATTTTTGCTAGTATTGTATTAATAATTTGTCATGTTAACCTATACAACAAAAACCTATTTTAACGAAGGCAATATCTCTCTTGTTGTGTGTACTAGTATCAAAAATATATAATATACCGAAAAATGTGCAACTCCTATATAAAAAAGTGCGGAAACGTAGGCCATTATAATGAGCCTCTCCATTTAAATGACACTCTCCACTATAATGGCATAGTAGCCATTTTAATTCGGCGAGTTAAAATGGAGAGGAAGCTATTATAATAGCCATTTATTGACTTAATTTTACTTCATATATACTCACAAGTGTAATACTGTCGGAGCCGCACGATTTTTCACGTGTTGGACAGTATTAAACCAACACGAGAAAACTCGTGCGGCCCGGACAGTATTACACTTGTGAGTATATATGAAGTGAAATAAGTCAATAAATGGCTATTGTAATAGCTTCCTCTCCATTTTAACTCGCCGCATTAAAATGGCTACTATGCCATTATAGTGGAGAGTGTCATATAAATGGAGAGGCTCATTATAATGGCCTACGTTTCCGCACTTTTTTATATAGGAGTTGCACATTTTTCGGTATATTATATATTTTTGCTAGTATTAGTCAAGGTAAATATGGGAATCGTTTTATCACAAATACGTGGTTGTTTGTGCAAATGTAAAAAATGCATAGTAGACCAGTGGAATGACGACGGTCTCGTTTACGAATCGAAATCGAGATCGAGGTCCACTTCGGACACTGAATTGTCCCTCAAGTAAGTCCGCATTAATTCTGAATGATTTTTATTTTTCTTTTACTATTAGATAATAACTTCTCTGATGAGTAGAATATTCCTCATACAAAAGTTTTTGTACCGGTAATGGTACTAAAATCAATTTGTGAAGAACGAAATTTAAGAGTATATAAACCTACGGTAAGTATTTTCAGACATAAAATCTCTTATCCACATAGGGATAAGAGATTTTGTAAATTATATTTCCAAACAATACCTATATCACCACTATGCGTATTGCAAATGATTTAATAAGGAACTGTACAGGTTCCAGAAGAATGTTATTTTACAATTTTAAAATTTTATACACTCATTTCCGTGGGTTTGCCAACGTTTTGTTTACACTGCACTATTCCTTTCATGGTTTTTAATAAACCTAGATTAAAATTTTTAGAAATTAAAAAAAAATTTTTTTTTAAAATAACTAAAAGTTTTGAAAATGTTTTTTTCGGTTGTCAAAAATACTATACTATAGATAGACTAAAAAAAAATTTATGCGGACTAGAAAAATTTTAAGTGAGTATATTTAATGACCAAAACAGTGGAGTTGACAACAGTGTTATGAGTGCATTAGTTTATAAAACAAAAATCAATACATTGATATAATTTTTCTATAAATCAGGCGCTTTGTTAGCTGTTATGAGTGAATTAGTTTATAAAACTAAAATCTATACATTGATATAATTTTTCTATAAATCAGGCGCTTTGTTAGCGATATATGATCACTTAAAAAAAATTTTAGTTCGTATCAATTTTTTGCTGACTATATAATAAAAACTTCAGAAAAAAACTTTTAAAACATGCAAGTATTAACATAGTAGCAAATGTAATCTTTCCTTTGAATAACAAACACCTTAATCAAAGCAAAAGTTTGATATAAGATGAAACAATATTACAAATATATTGCACCGGTACAGGCAATTTATTATACATAAGTGATATAAAACTACAATTTTTCTATAGGCACCTTGCACTGGAACTCTGTTTATACATGAAGTATGCAATATACATAAGCGTCACCATAATGGATAATTACCGTATCTCCTACTTATCTTTCGTAGTATGCAGATCAACCGATCGAAAGCGGGCGAAATTTCGATCGGTTGATATGCATACTACGAAAGATAAGTAGGAGATACGGTATTTATGCATTAGGGTGACTCACTATGTTAATTGCATACTTCATGTATAAACCGAGTTCCAGTGCAAGGTGCCTATATTATAAGCATAAATCTATATTTTTTGTGTGGTCGGTAATCATTTCTTTTATTATTGTACTTTTTGATTTACATTGTACATACATTTTAGAACTTTACTTATTACTACAATGTTTAAAATAATTTGTTTATAATTTATTTTGTGTTAGACTGCCTGTGACAACAAAAAAAAACTATATGACAAAAAATTAAAAGCCTTTTTTGTGTCTGCAAGTGCAACCTACGTTGTTTGAACGAAGAAATACAGTAGCCATTTGCTGACAGAACCGAACGAAACAAATTATCATATGAAAATTTATTATTTAGCAAATATTACTGTAGACTTTGCTTCAAGACCCAAGTTTCCAATTAAATTGAAAAATTGGGCTTGGAGCTGGGCTTGAACCAGTGACCCTTCCCAGCCCAGCTCCAAGCCCCAATTTTTCAATTTAATTGGAAAAGTGGGTCTTAAAGCAAAGTCTTCAGTAATATTTGCTAAATAATAAATTTACAAAAATCAAAAGCCGCTACAAAAATACAAATTATCATATCATAAAAAACTTGTGTTCGCAGAACCCAATTCATATTTATGTTTTGTTAAACAAACTTACATTTGTAACAATTTTGACATTGTTAGTTATAAGGAACATATAACCAAATATTTTATTTTTACAGGGTCTTCGGAGCCCTAAGCCGGCAACTTAGCCGCCAGAAATATTTAAGAACCTGGAGCACTAAAAATTGAAACTTCGAAACTTAGACTAAAAATAAAAAAATTGGTTTGGGATTAGGTTTAGAGCTAAAAAATATAGTGATTTAGATATTTTGCTTCAAAACTCCTAGCTGTGGCTCTAAAATTTTAAATTTTGGCTCCAAGTTCAAGCTCCACGTTTTCTCGGTTTCAACAACGAGCCTGTATGTTTTTCTTAGCATTTTTTTTTATTTTACAGGTTTTCCTATTAAAGCAGCGAAAAAAGCACAATTATTGCAAATTTGTGACAATTGTCAAAAAAACCTATAATAAATTTTATAAAGGTTTTTATTTCAAAAAAAAAAAATGCTAATTCTAGGTTATCAACATAAATTTATTTGCTCGGTTTTATATTATTCAGCGTTTTTGTCAATATGTTTTTATAACTCATCTGTAAAAAATCAATTTACTTTTAACATCAACAAAACGGCTAAAAGTTTAAAGCTTTCGATTTTTATCTGTGAATGATATATGTGTGGCAATAAACTTGCTCTAATAAAGAGTACGCAGTCGTTTTTTTTTGCTTAAACAGGGCAGAATTCTAAAAGAATTAACGCGTTTCAGATAAAAGCTTTTCCTTCCAGTCTATAATTTATTTTTATGGTTTTTCATTATCTGCATTGTTTTATAATCTTAGCTTAAAAAAAGCAATTGTTGCCATTGTTTAAAACGAAGGGAGCCAAAAAATTGCAAAGTAGATAAAAGAAAAACGCAAAGAAAATTGAAAATACAGTATCGAATTTACTATGCTATTAATAAATTAATGTTTATAAGTTACAGCCAATTAAGTTAGCAGCATAAAGTAGTCGAAAGCGTTTCTTGCATTTTGTTATTTATTATTATCCTTGTTTTACGTCCAAAAAATTGCTTTCCGCACAAACTTGTGTTTAAAGGCACCGCTTTTTGTTCAGAGACGCGATATACCGCAAATATAAGAATTTCACATTTCAGCACACGCAAAAAGTTAATTTAGACGCAGAAACAAACAAATTAATCCATAATATTTTTATTATATTGTGTAAATTTAGAAAATGAAATTGTTATTATTACTATTTATGTGTAAGTTATTTTTTTTTATTATATTGTGTAAATTTAGGGAATGCGATGGGTTGCTCGGTGAGACGGACGACGAGGAAAGTGGTCCAATGTCCAGAGAGACGATTCTGGAAAAAATTCGTCAGAAAAAAGAGGTTATCGAAAAACTGCGATGCCAGCCGTGGAACATGAAACGAAAAAGGCGGACATTAAGGTGAATTTAAATGTATTGAGTTGATAGATTAAAATGAATTAATTTTTGTCTTTCAAAAAATTTACTTTGCATTCAAGATTTGGGTTCTGCTGTCGAAATAAATGGAAGTACTTAAGTGTATAAAACCAACATTAATGAAACCTATAAATTTTCCGTACACAAAAAAATTAAGGTAGAAGGTTTAAATTTTTTTATTAAATGGGATTATAATAGTAAATTAGAAAATTTATTTTATATAACTTTCATATGTAGTTTTTTTATGCTATTCTACAAATGTAAATGCTAAAAAAATTTTACTATAAATTTGATGATTATTACAAAACATTAGAATTTTTGTCGTATATCAATATTTCTTTCAAAATCATGCACTTTGGATTAATTTTAAATTTTTAAACCTCAAAACCGTAAAAAAACTCTTTTTTTAAATTATTTTAAATTAAAACTGTCTAATTCTCAAAGTTTTTTGCGATTAACTATACTCACGTTTTCAAGATTTACACAAAAATGATGAAGGAACCTGTTGACAGCTGTCATAAAGTTCAATAAGTTTACTTTTATACGAGCCAAAAAGTGAGTTTCAACCGCTTTTTGTAATTATAGATTGGCTCAAAAGTATTTGGAACGACACGAAGGAAAAGTTTCCAAGACACATTTAGCCAAAGAGGAACTATCCAGGGTAAAAAGCTTAATATTTTTTAAAATCAAAACACATCTTTATGAAATGTATATTAAAATTGAAATAATAATATTTAATGACACAATAATAAATATTTTAGGTAAAAAAAAAATTTTGGTAAAAAGAGAGAGAAAAAATCCACCACAAAAATAACACAATAAATATTTAATATAAATGTATAATTAACCTTTTGCAAATTTAAGGCGGAAAAAAGCATGAAACACGGATGAAGAAATGCACCAGCCACTCAATGTTCAACTGGTGCCGATTTCCGGTGTCTAGTTTCTTTTACTTACTCAGACGCAAGACGCGATATACAATCCGCGTCTAAATATAAAAACAATTCCGAAGCGTTAATACAAACGGTTTAAGATTTTTTTGTTTTTGAAATTAAAAAATATTTGTCTTCTATTCTTTAGTTGAGAAATATTTTAGAGATGGAAAAAAATACGTCGCTGGCTGGCAAACTTATCCATTTATCTCATTCCATGGGAGGCAAGAATAAAAAGAATTGAAAGTAAGAAGAAACTTCATTGTTCCAGATTTTAAATCCAATAAAAATTTAAAACTGTTTTAAACGATCCACTAGTATTATTTAATTCCAAAGAAATATCATACATACAACAAATAATTGCCCTTAATTTTCTGTTAAGAATTTTTGACAATTTTTTTCAAACCTTGCTAAAACCAAAAAAAACAAACAAAAAAACAACGGTAATTTTTAAACATATTTCAAACTAAAATGATAGATTTCAAGCTTCCGGTAAAGCAGAGCAAAGCTTAAAATCTGGCAGGGCTTTGGTGCTCTTTTCGCTTTAATTGTCGAAGCTCCAGAGCATCGTATTAAAAGCTAAGCACATTATTAATATTGATATTCCTATTTTAAAATTAAAAAAATTAAATACTGTTAATTTAAAGCTTTTTTGTGTTTTAAGGTCACTTTGGTTCAGTCGTATCGTCTTATTTCACTTTTTTGCGGTGGATATTTTGGGTAAATTTCATGATCACTCTAGTCGTCGCCATATTTATAGTTATTCCTGAGGTAAAACATATTTCAATGTAACATGGGCAGTCGTCCCATTGTATAATAAAATAAATGCAGTACATAACTTTATGAACAGATTAGATTTTTAGTCACAATCCACCTTTTTTGTATAAAGGTAAAAATTAATATTCTTTTCGAAAATACGTGTCTTTCACTGCGCATATTAAATTTGCCATAAGTATTTAACTTCATGATACTTATGAAATCGAATGAATATAAAATAAAAATAAGCTATTTTTACATCAAATTGAACCTTTTAATCAAAAAATGTAATTTAAGACTCACAAATTTTAAAAAGAACGTAAAAATAGGACTAAATAAAAGCCTTTTTGATTCATTTTAGTATGTTTTGTAACTGTTTTTGGAATATAGTTCGCGTTTCAATTTTTTTTGCTTAAAATGTTTTTTTATATTTTCCGCTTTCTTTAAATTTGTAATTTTTCTAACAAAATTAAGTCATCGCAAAGTTTACAATTTTAAGCAATTTATTCGAATAGCTTACAATTTTTTACAATGAGTAAAAACTGGCAGTTTTAAATCTTATATGAGTCATATAAGATAAAGTTATAAATCTTATAAGGTTGGCTGTAGATTTTTGTACCACAGGGATTAAAAAATAAACACAAATAATTTCAAAAATTTATTATCGATTGTGAAAACGTTTTTTTATAAATTTATAAAGTTAGGCGAAACTAGGCTAGACGTGGAAAAAACCGTTCAATGAATATGAGGTCTTACAAAAGTATGCATACGTGTCGTTTAAGGTTACGCGCAGCAAAACTTCGCGAGTGAAGAAAAAATCATTATAAAACACTGATTAATATAAACTGAGAGCTTAAATTATCGTAATTCGTCTATTGTAGTTTTAAAAGGTAAAATTTTTTACATTTTTTTTTGGCTCAAAAATAAAAATTTTGTTAGGTACCTTATGGTTTAGCTTATTTTTAGGTATTAGCCGATCTGTCTGCAAATGACGTTAGACGAAACAATACATTTACAAGAAAATATTTAAGTAAAAACGAAGAAGTTTCTGCAAATTACATACAAACTTTATGGGACTTTTCTGTAAGTCAAATAATTGCTTAAATTTAATCGCCAAAATGTAAAAACAAAATTTTTTAAAAGGATGTTTAATAACAAATACTATTATGTATTGATTTAACAAAATATAAACATTTTTTGTTCAAACGCACTTAAAAATAGAAGGTTTAAATAGATCACTCGTTATAATTATATAATTAGGTTATTATTGTAAAAACAAATTCACCAAATTACATAAAAGTTTTATACTGATGCATGCTAGAAGTTTAAGGTCCTTCCAATGGCGGGTACTATTTGTGCTTTGCGGCTAAATGTTTTGCCTTGTGGGAATGAAAATAGGAGCTAAAAATTGGAGATCTTTATTTTCATTGGAGATCAATTTTTCCCAAGCGCTCAAAATTTTCGCTTCTTTGGTTGGAAATAATTCTATAGCATCATAATGCTATGAAAATTTTTAATACTTCCGAGCAACTTTCGATCAATTGGAAAAGTTTTGATTATCGTGTAAAGATTAGTATACTTCAAATTTTAAAATCTAGAAGTTTTGAAAACGGCTTATTTGTTTAAAATATTTTCTCGCTATTTGAACAAAAGTCTCTTATGTTTTTTTTTATTTTTTAATACTGATATTCTTCATGTAATTTTTTTTAATTTTTAAGGGATACATTCGAATTACTCCATTATTTTACGGTTACTACAGCAGCGAAGAAACAATGGGTTCCATTGATTACCGTATACCTTTAGCTTATTTTATGGTTAACTTATTTATATTGGGATATAGCTTCTTTGCAGTTTTAAGAAAGTAAGTAATTTTTAAATTATGTAATTGCATACAAAGTAAAACAAACTACGAGTAGCTTCTTCACTGTTTATCAATATTTGAATGTTTTTTAATCAAATATTATTCTTTTTTTTATTTTTTGAGATTACTATTTATTTATATGTGTAAAAAAGTTACTTGTTGTAAAAATTTTAGTTCAACAAAATTTAATTCATTGTTTTATTACACTTTCTGAATTATAGAATGGCAGATAATGCTAGGAAAAGTAAATTAGCTAGTGGAAAAACTGAACAATACGTTTTTAACTGGAAAATTTTTACCGGCTGGGATTATACAATTGGCAATCCAGAAACTTCAGGGAACACAGTTATGGCAAATTGCAATAAACTTCGCGTGAGTTGTTTTTTTTTCACAATAAGCGACTGTTGAAGCTGCTAATTTTGAATATGCTTATTTGTTTAAAGACATTTTACAGAAAGAAAAAGGAGAATTACACAAAAAAACGTAACATTTTTAACGGTCTCCAATTATTATTTTTACAAAAATAAAGTAAAAATTTGAGGTTTTAATAAGATGGAAATTTATCAGCAAATACTATTCTATACCTAACAGTCACTGTCATGGTAGTTTTAAGCTATCATTACTACCGGTTTTTTTAATGTACGATTTCCCATTAAGAATTTGGCCACTTTAGAGATCGCGTTTCTGAGTCGAAAGGCGCCAAACATAGAATAAAAAAACAAGAAACAGCGACCGACTAATATAATTTACGGTTTAAATATTGCCGCTTTGTAGGTACAGCGGTATTCGCGTGTTTGGTAATTTTTATTAATGTTTTAGTCAGAGAGAATGCTTCCATTTTCGCTAAAAAGATTCGATTAAACCCTAAGTTTTTAATAATTTTACAACAAAAATATTAATAAAACCCATGCAGCTTCGAAATGAAATTCAAAAGATAAATTTGAACTTTATTTACGTTAATTCGACAGCATTGTTCACGAAGGTCCTATTTTAGTGAGGATTTCTAATTATTGTGATGTTTTGACCCAAAACCAAACTTAAACTGACATTTTGAAGAACTTTAACATATCACTGTATAGCAATTTTGTTAAGTATAGGTTTAGACTACAAAACAAAGAAAACTATGATTTAAAATATTCTATTTAATTGTTGATTCTTAATATGGTTACGATAAAAAACGCTTATTCAGAATATGTTTATAGCAATGAATGACTAATGTATTTTAGGCATTTTTATTTGTTTTTGTAGTTTTATGAATTTTTTCGGGTTAAGAAATTTTTAAAAAAATCAAGAAGTTATTATTTTTGTTATTAAAATACAAATAAAATCAACTTACTTACTTAAAAATAATATACATATCCTTTTAAAGACCAAAAGTTTTTATGGTCTTTTTTTAATAAAAAATTTCTTAGGGAATTTTTTTAAACACGTACCTACAATTTTATTTTTTTCTGTAATATGTTTTACAGCTGGTGTTTTGAAATTGAGGAGTAAGAAATTTATTAATAACGTTCAGAACCTATAGTCATTCATTTGTTTTGAAACTGCTTAAAAAAGCCGCATATGGCTTTTTTAAGTAGTTTGGCTGATAATTGGGCTGATTTTTAAAATTAAAACGATTATGTTCTTTTTTTATTTTTAGGAATCAATTGCTGAACATAAGGTTAAATTAAAGCAGAAATTTGTGTAAGTTTTTGTTAATTTTTTTATTAAAGTTTTAAATTAAAGTTAAATATTTAAACTTTGATAGTTTTATGGGGATTCGACCTCTGAATCGCTTCTGTCGAAATGACAACGCCTTCATCTATTGCGCAACGACACTAACGGAGAGACAAATCCAAAACAAAAGAAGATAGAAAAACAAATACTCGTTAATAAATCGAAATTTAATTGACTGATAGAGTGACATCAAATCCTCGCGATTTGATTGGTTATTTCAATAGGGGCCTTTTTTAATCCAACGAACAAATAGAACAGCTATGTTGGGATTGTCTTCAGTTTTTTAAAATAGTCGACTTCAATGAAGCGAAAAAATTTTTTGTACAAGTAAGTGCTCCAAAACTATGGATATTCACTCTTAAAATGCAAAGCAACTGCCTACCAAAAAAACATACAAAATTAGCTACAATAAATAGTGTTCATATATATTAACAGTGTTTTATTAATGATTATGTTTTGTGATCTTTAATTTTTCGCTAAAATTATATTAAAGGTTGACTTATTTTAGCTTTATACGGTTTCTAATGAGGATATTAGCAAACATTTTAATTCTTTCTATGATAACATGCTCAACGTATGCTATTCACTATGTAGTCAGACGCTCGCAAAACATCAAACCAAATGCCAGCTCTTTACGACAAAATGAGGTAGGAATCTTATTATAATAAAAAAGATTTCCCGTGTAACTGGGTTGGTAAAATTAAAAAAAATTACCGCATTAAACTAACCGATCAAAATCACGTAAGAAATAATTTGCATACGGTTTCGAGGAAAAGTCCGTGCGCAACTGTCGAAGCAGCTTGATTTTTTTTGTTGGAAAACTACGCAAAAACTGCTAAACGTACTGTTACTGAAATAAACATCTAAGGAACGACCAGTCATCAGCTGCGTGCCAACCATGATATGTTTATGCAAATTTTTTCTTACGTGACTTTTGTCGATTAAACCTTTACGTGACTTTGGTCGACTGCCTGAGAGCGTCAAATCTAACAGGCAGAGATTTTTGCATAAAATTCGTCAACAGATATTAATTTGAAATAATAACTTTTAAATTTTTGTGCTTTTCTTCAAAGGATAAGTCGATTTGCAATTCCTTTTTATAATAAAAAAGTAAAATTTTAAATTTTTTTGTGGCTTATTTTAAAATTTCAAAATGTCCACGCAAAAATCCGTTGAATGGTAAATTGCTGTAATGCCAAACAGTGACAAATATTGAAATATATATTATATATAAAATGCAGGATAGCTATATATCGTGAATTTAATATTTAAAACCTTTTTAATTTGTCATTATTTTATTAATTATAAGTTTTAAGGTTCCAATTGTTGTTTCATTTATCACGTTGGTGTTTCCAAATTTTTTTGAATTAATTGGAAAACTTGAACGTTATCATCCTCGAACTTCTTTGCGACTTCAATTGGGAAGGTATGAAACCGTTAATTTGTTTTTACGTTACCTTCATGTACAGGATTATGCTACCTTTAAGATTTTAATATATGCTAATTTTATTATTCTTTTGTATTAGTAAAAATCTTATTTATGCATGAAAATATGTCAAGGAATTACAATTTTGTTTCACTATTTTTACTCTGCTCAGCATAGGCAATTATAAACACCGCAAAAGAACAGTGGAATAGAAAAAAAAACAAGAAGTTATAAAAACATATTGAAAAAGTTAAGTAAATTTCTTTAAATAATTCTTTACATGTTATTATGGCTAAATTATATATGACTGACCTCTAAAATTATATGGGGAATTTAAGTGGATACATAAAATTTTTTGGTTATGACGTTTAAAAAAATCAATCGGATGGCAAATTTTTTTTCTAAATTTTTCAATTAACATAAAATAAACAATAAATTTTCCAAAATCAATGAACTTTAACCAGTAAAAAAAATTAAAACTTCAAACAAACACAAAATAATAAATAACATTATAAAACATTTATTTTTTATATTCTATAAAATATTTTCTTTTAGATTTAAAAAAAAACAACTTTTGCCTTTATTTCAACCGTACAAAAATTTATAGGACAATAAATTGACCATAATTAAGTCAAATACAATTTTTAATTGTCTGATAAAAATAATCAAAGAACAAGATGAAAAATATCTCTAAAATATTAGAAAACTACAAGACTTTCTACAATTCATAATAAAATAATTAAAATGATTTTTCCCATAGTAACCCACAAACATTGTATACCGAGCTAAAAAAGTTTTGATAAAAATGTAAAAATTTTTTGAAATTGCGTATTGTTTAAAACTATTACTTTTTTAGAATATTAGCTTTGTACGTGCTCAACTACTACACACTGATTTTTGCTTTATTTCAAAAGATGCACGATCTAGAAAATAAGCAGAAGAGAAAAATCGAGGCTGGTGCCACGCCTCTACCTTCCAAAATTATGCCGTTCACTTTCAAACGCTCGAAACGCTCAAATATTTTCGAGCTTATCAACCAACAACTTTTATATAAAAAGTTAACAACTCTTCCAAATTTTGAGAAATTTATGGGTACGAGTTCACATAAGAAAACAATTAATTCCAGAAATAAAACTTTTTCTACCATTTTTACACTTCCTTCAGTTTATAAAACATTCCATAGGTCGACACAATTTAAATATGGCAGGTGGTTATGGAGCAAACAAAATTTTTCTCGGCGCCATTTTCGGAACAAAATCATTAAAACACAATTAAGAGACAAAAAAGCCTTATCACGGAGAAAATCAAACAACGGTGCCAACCATGGACGAATAAACATCAGTAATTTTTACCGGGTTAAACGAAATTTGAGTCAAAAATTGCAAAATAGTGAAAATCAAACTTTAAATAAAAAATACTTTTTGCTAAAAAATAAAATTAGAACAAAAATAACCAAAATTAAAAAATTATCATTAGACCAAGCCACGAAAAAACTTCCAAAGAAAATCCGAAGCAAACGACAAGTGGACCAGAATTTTATACTTGGCAAAAACTCACCCACATCTAATAACTCATATGAAGAGGATTTGAAAGATAAACACTTCGAAAATTTGCAAAAAGGTAATAAAAAAAGGCAAATAAACCCAAATATTAACATTACCAACAGTGCTAACAGCTCCCCGCAAAGCAGTGAAAATTCAACCTTAACCCCTGAAGATTTTACTTTTGATGCAGAAGAGGAAGATATTAATGAATATGAGTACAATGGGATTCCAACACGCCTGACAGCCACAACTGAAATTCCTGGCATAGGAGTGGTAAATTTGTTATTTTATAGTTTTTCTTCTAGTTACTAAGCTTAAAAAATACTCTAGAAATAGAGCAGGAAAAAGAGGCGATTTTTCCCCGGGTGTACGTTTAGACAGAAAAGATTTGGACTAGTCTGAGATGGACATTATGTGGACTATGGAGAATCACGACAGTTAATTTAGTGTACGCAAAGGTCTCGAGAAGACTTGAAAATAATTTGTATAAGACCGGTAAAACTGAGGAAGAAAAAAATGCACAACAACCAGCTGTTTTTTTAGTAAAAATACTCTATGTTTATGTTATTTTCGTGTATTATGATCGTGTTTTTATACGTTAACCAACGTCATATACAAATTATTTTTAAATTTTCACGAGAACTTTGTGTACATTGAATTAACTATCGTGATTATCCATAGGAAATTTGCATTTGGTTTGGGCAGCTGCCCGTTGAATAAAAATTCTATCATATGACAATGATTTGTTTATACATTGATCTAATCACACAAAACTGTTGCATTTTTCTTAGTTTGATGAAATGTTAAATGAAAAAATCATACTCACAGCAATTTTTAACAAGCGCGAAATCGACACTTTTTCAGTCAGAAGGTTATATTTGTATATATAAGAAACAACTATATATTTGAAAAATTTTTAGCCCGGGGTGAAAATCCCCCGATAAAAATCGCCCCTTTTTCCTGCTCTATTCTTAGAGCATTTTTCAAGGCTAGTCTACCACTTTTTTGAATCGAATAAAAAAAATTCCCTAATAAACTGCAGTTTTATGACACGCAATGACATATGTTTATAATCATTCCGTTGCCAAGACATACTTTTTTAAGAGTTTTAACATTATCAAAAGAACACGTATTAGTTATCAATAAAAAATGGCTCCTAAGAAAATTATTGTGCAATTTTCTACGATTTTCAGGGAACCCATATTTCTTTTTGATTAATCAGTAACGAGGGACGAATATCGGTTTTAAGATATAAGCGTTTGAAAAATAATATATTAATAACAAAGAGAAGAATAACCTAGATGGTTATAGTTGGCGTGGTTTCGCGAGGCTAAATCGCCGCGTGAACGATGAAGGTATATCGATTTTAAGGTGTGAGCGTTAGAATAAAATAGTAATAGTAGAAAAAGATGAACATGAATTACAAAATTTTCCCAACGTTCTCTAATTATAGTTGGCACGGTGCTGTGGGGCTAAACCACCGTGTGACGTTTCCGCGCCATTAATGATTGTAATTATTTGTTTTGTGAGATAAAACTTTAAAATTAAAAAAATAATTTGTTGTTTTCGACGTTTCCCGAGCGGTTCAAGTAGATGGCGCTGGAACTGGTGCGGTTTTTGCCCCCAATTAGAAATCTAGCGCAGTCTTCGATGCAGTTTCTACGAGAGTTTGTCCGTTGTCGGCTCTGTACAATCCTTATTATTGCCGAAAGGCTGTTATTGTGCGGTTGGGAGTTTTTATTTATTTATGCTTTCAATTTTTAATTTTGATCAATAAATCGATAACAAGGACCTAAACTAAAAAATTGTTTCCTAAGAAAGTTGCGTAATTTTTTCTTCTTTTCAATGAGCCCATGTTTATTTCTGATCAATTAGTAACGAAGAAGGAATATCGATTTTAAAAAATGAGCGTTGGAATAATGATAAAAATAAGAAAAAGAAGAAGAAGAAGAAAGAGAAGGTTCCGAATTTCAAAATTTATCTACGTTTTCCAATAATGGTCGGCGCTGTGCCGCGGGGCTAAATCGCCCAGTGACGCTCCTGCGCCGCCCATGATTTTTTTATTATAATTATATAATTTTAAAATTAACGCCGGGTGGTGTGGAGCTCCTCCCCGTTGTGCCTGGCGGGCAACGTTATTATAAGCTTTTATAAGATTAAGATTTTTAGAATAAAATGGTAAGACGGTTTTCTTTATAAAACTGTGATGAAAACGATATTAGCGGCTGATTACTCCACAACGCCCCAGTACATAACACAGTTTACTAAAACTGTCTTCCTTTTTTTTTAAAAAGATGTGGCAACCACAAATAGGGCATATACATTGTAACATAAAACCCACAAAATATGTACAACAATACTACATGTAAAAAAATTTTTTTAACAATTTATTGTTGTTGTATTTATGTTTATTGTTAAATACTAAGTGGTTGTCACCTCAGTGTTTTGTTATAATGATTTAACAAAACTGAGAAGAATGGCCCAAAACCCAAAAGTTAGGTAACAAAAATACTCGAGCCATTTTTTATAATTTTTAGATTCAAACTAAGTTTATATTTTTTAAATGTGTATCTTACAAACAAAGTGTAGATTTGCTTGTTTGGTTTACGTAAAATGTAGAACCAAAAATATATAATATTTATGTATTTTTGGTAGAACTACCTATACACTAATATAAATTTCATTCAAATTTTCTGTTTTATCTGCGATATATTATAACCCTCTAAAAAATGTCTGTGCAAATTATTTATGCTTAGTCTATCGTTTTAAAAAGACTTAAATTTAAAGAAGCTCTTTTCTTTACAAAAAAAAAGGATTTCACCCAATGCATATTTTTAAACAGAAAAAATATATGTTTCGTTAAATTTTTTGGGAAAGCAAAGAAAAAATACACGGATTTGTTTTAATTTTGCAAAATTAAAGAAATTGTTGATTTATTCTTTTTAAAAAATACTATAGGTATCCACAAGTATAAATGCAATCCCAATGAGCTCATCGACACACCTACAATCTCAGACTAGCCTATATTTTCCTGTATGAACATAGAGGATGAAATACCTCTTGCTGTGTTTGGCAGTTTTACAGTTTAAAAAAGGCTATTGCTTTTTGTGGGCATTCCTAAAGATTAGTGACTGTGAGAGTCGTGGAGCGTTGTATGTGTGCGTTATAATTAATAATTAACTTTAATAAAAATTAATATTTTGAATAACAATCATTTAATAGATTGGAGTGGAAAAAACAGAAGTACGTCAAAAGCTGCAACAAGGAATAACCCCTGAAAACTCCTCGTTGGAAACAGGGCCTAATATTATAACTATTACCCCTCCATCAAAACACGCAACTGCTGAATCTGAAACCTTACAACCTCCAGGATCACCACCTAAACATTCTCCCTTGTCAACTGAAGACATTACTGGAACATTATGTTGGGAAACCATGGTAGGACAGGTAAGCGTTTTAAATGATGCATTGTTTAATAATATAATGTGTGTTGTATTTTGGTTTTGAAAGGTTTTAAGAAAAGTATCAAAAGTGCATTACAGAGTCAAAAATCTTATTTCTGGTTTCCATTTTGGTACAAAATCACCTTGCATCTAAAAACCTCTTGACTTTTTTCTTGCACTTTTTTGTCTTCTAGAGAGGCTTTTTGGGTTCAAATGTACAAAATCATCCTACCTCTAAAAAAATCTTGACTTTTTTTGTACTTTTTTGTGTTTTAAAAACTTGTTTGAAGCTTTCTGGGTTTGAGCAATTTTTCCTCAAATACGCAATTTTGTTATAAAAGTATAACAGGGCTTATTTTAACTTCATTTTGACACCTTGATTGCAAGTGTCAACATCTCTATTTATTAAATCTTTAATATTTCTATCATTTTAAAACGTGCATGACACGGAAACGTTGAAAAATGGACGTTATATTTCACCCAACACATAATTTCATTTTGCTGGAGTTATATCATTGCTTTTTTCAGCTAAAATATAGAAAAACTTTTTTTAATATTTAAAAACTGATTGCTTTTAATAAACGTTTATTGCACGAAAAATCTTTAATTTAACTAAATACTGACCGGTTTCCTTCATCCTAACAAAAAATAGAAGAAAAATTGCAAGTTAATTACACTAAATAAAAATATCATCACAAGATTTTGTTAAATTTACGACCAGGATGTAGAAATGTAGCTAAAAGTGCACCTATTTTTGTATATTTTTCTAAATTAAATATTGCGAATGGGGAAAACATTTTAATTAAAAGCAGCATTTCCTAAGAATGTCTAATATAGAATGTTTTAAGCCGCAACTATGGTAGAAAACTTTTCGCATAATTTTAAAATCAATTATATGTTAAAAAATTTTAAATTTAAAAGATTTTTTGGAACTAATGATCAAAACATTGGCAAAGTATGTTTTGTTAGGAAGATTTATTGTTATTTACTCTCTTAAAATTAATTAATTTTTAATTATAATAAACGTAAATTTAGGGCACGCAATTATTTTTTTTTGACTTTAAGTTTGAATCCCTTTAAATCTTTACGTGTTTGGGTTTTTTATAGACTTTATCATGGTCCACATTACGGTAACTACGGTCATACCATAGTTAGACTCGTTTTTTTTTAGTTTTTAGTCATACCATGGTAATTTTTTGTCATACCACGGTAGTGGTACGTTCTTTTCATGACAGTAGACATTATACTCAACCATGGTCAAACGCAAATACCACTACCGTATGGCGAATGTAACATTGTGACAATTTTTTACCATGAAAATTACCAGAACAGACTATTAAAAAACTAAAGCAGCTAAAATCTTTTTTGTAATCCTATTCTAAGCTTAAAATATTTTTACAGGAAATATGCAAACTTATTACCATGGATCTAGTTATGAATATTTGTAGCATACTGATAATAGACTTTTTTCGCGGATTAGTCGTTCGCTACACTAACCAATGGTGGTGTTGGAATTTAGAAACTGTATTTGTAAGTGGTTTGCTGATTTTTACACACTTAACGACAATTAACTAGAAGAGTTCTAATTAGGCAGTTCGTTGGCACTTTGGTACACAGAGGCCTATTAAGATTTTTCAATTTAATATTTTAAAACCTTAATGATCAATTATTAGAATATCTATTAAACAAATCAAAATTTTAAATCAAAAAATATATTAAATGCTATAGAAATTCGATAGTCTAATAAAAATGTGTCCGATATATCAGTGTTAGTACAGAATCTCCTTCTGTCTTTAAAAAAACAAAAGTTGCTGTTAAATTAAAGCAAGACCATCAATACTCGCATACTCACACACATACTCCCACAGTAAAAAGACGGTACAAGTACTCGCATATTCGCTATCACAAGTAAAGTTTTTATAATTTTGTCACAGCCATAATTTTTTCTTACAAAATTTTAGTATTATTAACATTTGCATTAGTTGAGAAAAATTTATATGTAGCACTGACTTAAACTCATTTAAAAAAACTATATAGATACGTTCAAAACAAAACCTAATAACTTCATTTTTCTTACCCATTGCAGTAAAACGGTGAAAGTCATGACGCTAAAATTTATGCTATTTAGCCAGAGTATGGTGAGTTCAAAGTGGCGGAGTCAGTTTTGCACATTATCAATAACCAAGGAATGATTTGGCTTGGACTGTTTTTTTCACCGCTGTTACCAGCTTTGAACAACATAAAACTCATTATTCTTATGTACATAAAATCGTGGGCTGTTGTGACTTGCAACGTTCCAGCGACGCAAATATTTCGAGCGTCTAAACTATTATTCTTAAAGTAATTTTTAATTTAAAGAATTAAAACGCATGCTACTTAGAAACACACCTTCGGAATTCATCGCATAACCCAAATAATTTTCTTATTACGTTTATAAGTACAAGTTAAATGTGTAAAGGATTTATAAATAAGCTTACATGTATTCCATTAATTTTGGGCTTAGCTTGATCAATTTCTGGTGTACTATACCAGTCATCTTTAGCGTCATCTGGATCCTATAATTAAAAAAGGTTTTCAAAAGATTGAAATAACATAATTGAAATGCTCATATGAGCATTTAAATAGCGTCAAGAATACATAAAAATTAATTAATAAATAAAAGAAGATAATGAAAAATGAAGAACAAATTATACGGGCTATGTGTGGATCCAACCTATATGCATACGTATGCATTAATTCGTATGCATACGTTGCATATTTATTTTTAGTTATATGAATACGTATGCATTTAACCGCAAAACTATATGCATATACGTAAGCATTTTTTTGAAACTTTTATGCATACGTATGCATTTTTTTCTAACTTTTATGCATAAAAGTTCCAAAAATATACATACATTATGCATATTCTTTGCAGAAAAACTCATACGTATGCATATAAGTTGAAAAATATGCATACGTATGCATATTTTTAGAAATAAAAAATTTTTTTTTGTTTTTTAAGAAAATATGCCTACGTATGAATATTTATCAACTTATTTGCATACATATGCATTTTTCCGGAAAGTATATGAATACGTATGCATTTTTTGCAACTTTTATGCATACGTATGCATAAAAGTTTGAAAAAAATGCATACGTATGCATAAAAGTTTTAAAAAATGCATACGTATGCATATAACTACAAAAATATGCATACGTATGCATATGGATTTATAGTTACAAGTATGCATAACATATGCATACGTATGCATTTAGGTTGGATACACACATAGCCCGTATAATTTGTTCTTCATTTCTCATTCTTCTTTTTTTATTAATTAAATTTCATGTGTTCTTGAGTGCGTCTTTTTTAATTAAAACATTAATAACAATTAAAAAACTAAAACATTAATGTGTTACGGATATTTTTATAGTCGTATGCAAATTCTTACCACAGGTTTTTGATAGAATTGAATTTTTCACGCGTTCCTTGATAATATAAAAATTAAAAAAAAAAGATGGCACGTATAAACACCGAATATCGATCTCGAAATAAAGGCGGATTATTTTTTACCTGAAAAGTAATATGAACGGCGTTTTCGTCTCCTAATGTTGGTTTTGCCCGCCAAGGGTCTCTTCGTTTTTGTTCCCTTTCGGGTAAAAACGATAAATCCACCGCCGTTGTTTCGGGCATAGTGGGTCCAAGCATGTTGCTTTTTGAAGATTTCCCGCCTCCACCTGCTAGCTGATAAATTTTTCGCTTTTCTTCAGTTCGTTCCTAAAAATTCAAATTATACGTGAAATAAATTTTGTCCGAATATCAGAGTTGGAGCTTTAAACAATTTGAAAACAGTCGCAGATAATAAAATGTAATTAAAAAAGGTCTTTTCATTTCATTTTTGAGGAATTTTCGCTTTTATTAATTTTGATTATAAGATTTACCTTGTATTTAAATAAGTGTTATTGTAAGCTTGCATTTTAAAAAGCTTTTGAAACCATACAAAAAGAGGGTGTTATTTTGGGTTGCATTTTGTTGGACAAAATGCTTTTTTAATTAATAATTTGTTTCGTATTTAAATTATGAACTTACATGAAGTAGCTGTTTTCTGAGATCACTGTTAGCCTCCCTTAAACCGCGAACTAGGGAGACCAGAAAATAAATAATTAATCTAAAATAAAAAAAAACTCCTATATTTGACCAACAAAAATTAAACTACAAGTAATAATTAATATCAAATAATAATAATATTTTTTTAATTATTATTTTATCATATTATTATTTTGGGACGTAATTTACTATACCCATTGAGCAATCTTTCAAGTATACAGAGTCACCAAAAAAACCGCTATTTTTCAACGGTAATTTCCACTGAGTCACTGCAGATATTTTGACGAAAAAATTTTTGGATAAGTCTTATAGTTTTGAGTCTTAAAGGTAATATTCATAGGTAAAATTTTCACAAAAATCATCATAATGGAAGAAAAAATTTAACTCCGTACTGCGCTTTTAAGGAAAATAATAAACTTTAAAAGGCCATACGTTTAATTAGAATAGGATTTTACTTATTGAGTATCCATACGGCGTTATTAAATTGTCTACGTTTGATAATATAATATTTCATATTCAAAACACTGTACATAAATGCAAATATAAAAATCCGCTTGGAACCAATACTTTAATCCTAAAACAAATTAATAAAGCTAACTAAATTAAATTTGACTTACATTAAGAGAAGAACAATAGGAATGATAATGCCAGGAGAGGCCAAATCGTCCAAACTATTCATCACGTTATCGTCGAGATTTCTTTTTATTAGATCTGTTATCACACTGTAGAAGTTTTTGTTTCCGCTAAAGTTTAATATGTTAAAAAATGACAGTAACATTGGAAATATAATTAATAACTATATAAAATAAAACGGTTCTTCACTTGAGTTAATTCATTAGTTAGATACATAGATAATGCAGTGAATATAACTTTCAAAAAGAGATTGAAATTAGTTTAAGCTCTAGGATTTATTGTACTATAAAGAATTTAATTTTTTGCCAAGGGAAATTTTTTTGCACGAAACACTCACAAAAATAGTTGGTTTTGGATGTACGTTATTTATACACCAGTTATTGAGAGAAATAAGCATCTGCAAATTCAGTGTGCTGTAAAGATTATGTCTTGTTTAATGTGGCTTCATTCCAATCATTAATTTTCATTTACAAATATTTGTTCTGATTTATCGTACGTTAAAAGTGAAATCATATTGTTTTAGGGATTGAACATAGCGATCTATAATAGCACTGATTTATTGAAAATTGTGAAATTTTTTATCTTCTTTATACATTCTAGTATAGGGTTTCATTATATTATAAATATATAAAAAAATGGACATGTATAAAGAAAATCGAGTTTAACATTTAGGAACAGCCCAGAAGCTGTTTAGCCGCGTTTTGTCTTAGGTACTATGTATGTATGTTAGCACGTTGTTTAAAATTTTTAATAATGTTTTTTTAATTTTTATAGATAAAGTCCTGAGCAGAAATAAAAGTAGTTTTTAAACGCACTATAATGCCGCCATAATTCTTAAGCGCTTAAACGGTTGTGATAAAAGGCGTTTAGAAGACTTGTAATATAAGGAGAAATTCGCCAATGGACTTTAGGCCGCTTCCTTTGTGCACCGTTTATCTTATCATACAAAGAGATTTTGTCAGAAAAATATAGAAAAACCAAAACATTGTTTAAGAGTTTGGAAATACTACCGTGCTAAGACAGCGCGGTTCTGTTGCGTTTAAGGTACCGGTCCTAGGAACAAAAAAGGTAGACTGCTCAAAAATTTAGTCGGAAGTTTTGTAAAAATAGACATAATACTGAAAAACATTGCGTATTGGAAGTTTTGATCGGAAAATGTTTTAACTCTGTGCGCTACTGTACAAGCTAACTGTAATTTTAAAAACAACAAATACCTAAAAGGGCCACAATCCATTGAAGGTTTTTTGGAAGCAATCACGTAGCACACTGGCAAGTATACATAAAAACAGCATCAATAGCAGTAACATTAGGTAAAAGTTGCTTGATCTAAAATTTGTCTGGAATAACCTTTTTATTTTAAAGTAAAAATTACCAAAACTTATGGGAAAAATTAGCTTT
>JASAMX010025810.1:0-40333 GCA_030248175.1 Microlaimidae sp. YZB2_3
GGGTTAAACCCCACTTCTCAGAATTTGGGGGGGTTAACCCCCCCCCCCAACCCCTCCCCGTGCCCATGTATGGTAGGATTCCCATACGCGTCCCGAAATTCAGTTTGATCGAGCCTAAAGAAAAATACACTTATAAAACCTATTTATACTCTAAATCCGAGTCGTAAACTTAATTTTTGTGGTTATTTTTTAGATTTGAGCTTTTTATTAAGGATTATGAGCCGATTTATACCCAAAAAACGATCTTTTTTGGAATGTATAATTTATGTTATTAAGGAAATTTTTTTAATAAGCCTTTAATTAAATTAATATTATTTTTTTGTATTACCAAGTGTTTGGCAGTTATAAATATACTTTTATGTTTTTCATGGTAGCTGCCGATTTTTTATAATAGCAGCTCAAATACCCACCAAAGTTTAGTTCTGAAAAAATTCGCATTTTTGAAAAACAACTTATTTTGATAAACATGAATTATGTTTCATTTTTTTGTTTTTTAGATTTTGTTTAGGCTTAGAAATAATAAATCGGTAAAAAACTGAGTTTAAATCCGCGTTTAAAGCCAATCAAATTTTGTTGTCCATGTTTTTGGTGGTCCATGTGACTTTTAAAATTTTAGTTTTTTTAATTTTTATAAATTCTTTAGACTTCTACCATTGTTAAAACATAGTTTTTTTATTTAACTTGTTTGTTTACAAATTTAAATATGCCATATGCTAAAAAAGATCATTTTTGGGTATTAATTGGTTCATAACTTTTTTCGATAAGCTTAAACTGTTTTACAGTATTATAACTTTTGAATTTTTCGCAAACACATTTTTACAAGGTTGTGAGTTTACACTCAGCCATAGGTGGGCGGAGGTGAGGGAGGTTGGCGGGGGGGTTATATACCCCCTTTCCGAAAAATTCCTGATTATAGTCGACAACCACCCTAAAATTTGGGGGTACCCCGGACACCCCCCCCCCCCTTAAAATTAAAATTTGGGGGGACCCAGTATTAAAAACGCTAACAATGGGCTATTTAAGGTATACCACAAAAAAAATTTGGGACACCCCCCCCCAGCCAATTTCGGGGGTCTCCGTCAGGTATACCCCCCCCCCCCCCGAAAATCCGAGAGGCTGCCTCATGCATGCACCCATGCACTCAGCAGCTGTGAGTTTACACCACTTGGTTGTGAGATTACACGTTGTGAAAAATTACCTTTTTGGTTGTCACGTAAGATTGGTCGTCACCATCATAATGATGGCATCATATGTCGGCGTGTAAATTTTTAGTTCAAACCAAAAAGAGTGAAAGATTGTAAAATATAACACACGAAATACCCCATTTAAATCATTAAATTAGTAAAATACTAGGTTATTTAAAGCTCGGTCTGAAAAAAGCTGAAGCTAAATTCTTTGTTGTCAGAAAATAAAAGGTTTAAAAAGATTTCGCGAGCAAAAACAGTAATATTAAGAAATTTGGCATATAAATGCATAGTTATCTTCTTTTTACTTATCATAACACTTGAGTTTTAGATATTTAAATACGCATAATAAACATCATTGCGAATTTAATGTGGTTCATCAATCGGCAAATTACCACATTTTTGGATTTTTTTCCTCAAACGTCAGCCAGTTTAACCATTTTATTTCAGGATTCCTGAAGCGATCATTAACGTTGTATTCTAATTTTGTTTAGTAAAAAATCATGGACATCTCTATACATAGACAGTAAAATATGCTGACGACTTGGTCGATAAAAATTGCACCCGTCACAGTTAAGTTTAACAGAAAATTTTAGTGATGGCCGGAACTTCGGAACGCCCGGAACCGGAACCAGAAGCGGAATTGAGATTTTTTAAAAACCTGGAAAAAGAACCGGAACCGGAATTCCAAATTGATTGAAACCAGAACGTACTAAAAAATCCTTAACTCGGAACCGGAACCCGGAACACTAAAAAAACCCAAAAATGATGTTGTTTTTTTTTTGTTTTAAATTCTCCTTTCTCCTTAAAAATACTCAAAAATCATGAATTTCTATAAATCCGTTAAAATATAAAATTATCAGCAGCTTAAACTAACTTAATCTGTTGCAAGATGTACAACTCAAATAGTACAGCTATGTAAATTGTTGGATGTATGTACCAATTTAAGTTAAGCCTTGGTAGTCTTTTTTCAAATTGTTGTCCAGAAAGAACCTATAAAATAGCTGAAGCTATTTTTTAATTTTACTTTTTGGAAGTAAATTATAAACCCAATTAAAATCTATACAAAAACTTTCAGAAAAATAGCTTTACTTTAGGTGCTATTTGTGTTGGACACATCAGAATGATGTCAATAATAGAAATTTCAAAAAAATCAAACTAAATTTTATTTTCTAACAAAAACATACGGCTCTTCTAATTCCAAAATATACAACATTTTTTAAGCATTTTTCTTACATAAAATATAAAACAAAACATTTTTAAAGAAATTCTTCATAACATGAGTTTGAGCTATATTTATTTTAAAGCTTCTTAATATAAAACACATACATTAAAGCACAAACCAAAACACTACAAGAAAATATGGGCCAAGATCAGTGACCAATTAGGCTGACTGCATACATGGAAAAAAATTTCGACCACGAATTCCAGAAGAGGCAGCTAAAACTCGGAATACGTTTGGATACAGCTAATTTAATTTTATTTGTATAGCAGAATATTTTATAGCACTTAGCGGACCTTTAGTTTTAAAATATTTTTTTTATTCTTCCCATTGTTTTACTATAGAAACAGTCAACCAGTTTGTGTGTGTAAACCAACCGGTGTGTGTAAAATAATGTAGAACAAGATTGTATTCTACAGCTATTCAGCACAGTTTCTTAGATGTTTCTTAAATAAATAACCTAAAGTTAAAATCCTTCAGGCTGAAATTCAGGGCGTAACCGCTTGCCGTCAGGAAGAAACATAGAATGGAAGAAATAAAGAATGAACGCTTGAGAATCAAAATAATAAAAAAAGTTTTTAGATATGAAATCACCACTTTTTGAAGTAAATGGTTTTATTTGTTTCTGCAAGAAACAACTATAAATTCAAAAAAGTGGCGATTTCGCGCTTTAAAAAATTGCTGTGAGTATTTTTTAAATGAGTTTTTATCAGACTATTGGAAATATGCAACAGTGCTGTGTATTTAGGTTACCGTTTAAACAAATCATTATCATATGTCGGAATTTTTATTCAATGGTCAGCTGTTCAAACGAAATGCAAATTTTCTATATCTGAGACTAGTCCACATCTTTTATGTCTAAACATATGCCGGGGGGAATATGAGCGGGGCGAAATGCCCCTTTTTCGTCTTATTTTAAAAAAGCATTTATAGTATGTAAATATATCTGCGACGCGAAAAGAAAATTAACCCCCTTTCTTTATTTTTTTTAAATAAGCATTATAGAGAAACGAGAAAAAATGCAGACATGATGGGACCAATTAAAATTGTGCGGTAATGACGTTTTTTTAAAAAAACCAATAAGAACGCAGAACTTTTTTTAATTCCATTTTTTCACAAAAAATACAAAAATTAACCAACTTTAGCCCTTAAAAAATTTGCATTTAGGTTACAAATTAGTCAATTTAATAAATATTTATTAAAATACAATTTTTAATCTTTAATCCGCTTCAGTGAAAAATTTTGAATGTTTTTCTTGTAAAATAGTCGATTCAATACTGCAAATATCACGTCAGCTAGATTTTTTTTGCCTATAGTTTACCGCTTTTATGATGTTAAACATAAATTTATGAGATTTTCAGTAAAAATTGTATTATGTTTTTTGTTCTATTTTTGAATACAAAAATCCATTTAAACAGATTTGATAATAGCTTACCTTGTACTAGATTTCGAAACCACTTAAAACAATTAAACAATTAAATAATGGCAATTAATTAGTGACACGGCAGTACAGGGCTAAATCGCCCGTGGCGCTCCTTCGCCGCTCCTGATTAAAATTTTTAATTTAAAAAAATTAGCTTTTAATTAATTTCTTTCCCAGCGAAGAAAAGATTTAAAATGTTTTTTGTTGTTTTCCACGTTTCCCGCCTGGTGGAGGAGGCAGCTGGCGCTGGGAACTGGCGCGGTTTCTGCGACCAATCGGAAACGAGCCTAGCACACATTTTGGTAATGTTGTGCGGTTTCTATGAGGATCTGTCCGCTGTCTGCTCTGTACAATCCTTATTGTTGCCAAAAGGCTGTTATTGTGCAGTTAGAAGTTTTTATTTTGCTATTTTTTAATTTATTATTTTGATCAATAAATCAATAACAAGGACCTACATGAAAAAAATGGCTCCTAAGAAAGTTGCGTAATTCTTTCTTCTTTCCAGTGAGCCCATGTTTATTTTTGATCAATCAGTAGTAACGAAGGAGGATTATCGATTTTAAAAATTGAGCGTTAGAATAAGAAGAAGAAGAAAAAGGAGGAGATGAACATGATAAAGCGATACAAACAAAGGTTAAAACGTTTATTGTCCACATAATTAATACAAAAGCTTTCGACCTTATAATCTTCGGTCATCTTCAGTTGTACACTATAATAAATAAGAATAAATACAATATAAAGTTAAACCGACCTTGTATGATAAAAATTAAATGCCTATTATTTTTAAATTCAAAATATACAAAATTACAAAAAAAGAATATAAATAAATTCCAAGGACGAAAATTGATAAAGCTTAAAGTTCTTACAATAAATATGTAAATTACTACAAAAAAAAATAAATAAAACAAAACTAATTGTATAAAATGCTTTAAAAAAAAGCAAGAAATATAATTTTGATAACTACACTATGGAAAACATAAAAATTACTGATAAAACCTATAAAACACATAATATACCAAATAAAAAGCACTATTTTTTTAAACACGCTCTGCACACAAAAAACTGGTTTTAGTAAAACAGAGTAAAATACATGAATGCAAAAAAAGGAATAGAGTACAGTATAAAACACACGCGAAAAAAAATTTACAAAATAAGACAAGACTAATTAAAACATACTAACTATAAATGACCTATTAAAACAAACATAACTCAGTACTTTGAATATTTTTATTTAAAACCGGCTTGTCCCTATGAATACAAATAGATTCCTTAATTTTTAAACAAAATTCATTAGGCGCTGAGGTAATTACACAAAAGTCAGTATAAGACGGTGACTCAATTAACTTATTACAACTCAGTACATGATCATAAATTGCTGAAACTTTAGGAATTATAGCCTTATTAGTTTTAGATGAAATTCCTAAATGCTCGGAAATTCTAATGCCTAGGTGGCGAGTGGTGCACCCGCAATAAGTGGTTTTACAGCCACTACACGAGAATTTATATACGACATTAGAATTTAGATTCATTCGTTTTAACCTTTGTTTGTATCGCTTTATCAAGATTTCTGTTTCCCCCAGGAAAATCTATAGCTCAAATTTTACGGAGATGAACATGATTCTCAAAATTTACCCACGTTCTCTAATTATGGTTGGCGCGGCGCCGCGGGGCTAAATGGCCCCAGTAGCGATTAGGCAAATTTATAAACTTTATTTTCCAATATTAACATTCAGTATAGTTTCAATAAATGAACTCAGATCAATAAAGTCGCATATCACGATGTTAAGATTTGAATACAAACTTTTATTTTCTTGTATCCACGAAGAAACTTTTTTTGTTGTGGGGGCGGCCATACTGTCTTTCAAATTTCCAGAAACTCTAGTAATAATATCTTTCATTTTTGGGGTAAGAATGCCCTAATGTATAGCGTTATAACAAAACCGGGAATATAACGTAATTTACACGTTTTGTTTTTGTAAGTTTCAGCGACGTTTTCGTTCTGTCTTTATACATTTTCGGGCATATTTTATAGTTTGTAACATATGCCTCCAGGGTTGTTTTGTTGGCAGCTTAAATCGGTGTGATATAATTTTTAACGCAGCACCTTAGTACCAGTTGGAAAAAAACAATATTATAATAATTTTAATGCAATAAAACAAAACCTAAGGTGGTGATTAAGTAAATATTATAATTGTCTAAAGAAGAGACGAAAGAAAAAATAAGCCATTGGGCTAAAATAAAAAAAAGCAGTAATCAATAATACCTAAGCGGGAAAATGCCTCTAAAGTCAAAGTGAAAAAAATTCAGCACTTGTCAATATCGTCGTTACTATGACACCAGTCAGAATCGTCATAAAATGCTTGTAACTCTGACTCTTTTGATCCCACGAATAGCATGAATCGTCGGTACTATGGTAAAATGAGCCACTGTAATTACAAAATACACGTGACTGTGACTCATTCTGTAGTTAGTTGGGTCCTGATTTAAATTTAAAATCAATCACAGTCACATATATTTTATACGAACTGTGGCTCATTTTACCGTAGTAACGACGAAATATTATAAGTGAGAGTCACGTGATTTTTATACTGATTGGTACTTTTTGTGTCGTAGTAAACGCCCTTTACACTTGTGTTTTACCCTTTACGAAAAAATGCCTTCTCAACCCCATAATAAATATAGTGCACTGCTCGACGTTAATTTTTTTGTGTTCGGCTCGGTTTGTTCTTCTTGACATCGAAACACTAGACGAAATATAACTTTTGCGTATGAAATGCGATAATAATCAGAAAAGGTTAAGACGTGATAAAATCCCAATAAATTAGCTCTTTCTGTTTGCATATGAGAAAACCAGCGTAAACAGTAAAAGGGCGTCATCCAGCATAAGGGGTCTCAAAAAAAACTCACCTCTGTCAAGAATGCATGCATTCCCACCTCTGTAAACTCAAGTTTTTATATTATACCATAGTCTTTGTTCCAAAAAGATGTGTAGGTACTGAAAAAAAGTGCGCATTTTGGAAAACAAACTGATCTCTTTGTATAATAATTAAAGGAATACTAGCAGTGCACTATATATAATAAATATAATAAATGCACTATATAATAAATCGCAATGTTTAGCAAAATGTGCAATTCAAATAGTTTTCCACTGCGCATGGTACAAATTATAATATTTTTAATCGCGAGTGATGCTATGGATGTTGTAATTCCCACTCGCCAGTGAACATGCTTTTCGATGCAGAAAAAAATGAGGGTGAAGTCTTGGCGCAGTGACAGAACGCTCGTCTGGCATGAAGTTTGTAAGATCGAGTCCCGGCAGAGTCACTTTACGTGAAAATAGTGATATCATATTGATATTGTTGTTATGCGTAATGTTTTATTATGCTATTAAAGCCGCTTTTTATCTTAATCCGGCTTTAAACGTGCGGTACCGAGTCCAACTCTTTGTTTTCGATTTTGATGATTTTTTGTGAAAAATTTATGCCTGCTCCCAATAGGCTACAAAAAATTTTTCGCTAAAATATCTTTACAGGTTCAGGAAATATGGCACGCCAAAAATCGCATGATGGTATAAAAAACCTCCTAATTAAACGGAAGTTGTTCGGAGTTAAATATCTTCACAGAGATTCGACATTATAGAATCACTTTAAACCAATTAGCGCTGAGGAAAAATGGAGATCTCTCATTCATTAAAGATCAATTTTTTTACAAGTACTAAATGCCTAAAACAGCTCCTCCCACAACCATTCCCACAGAATAAATCATTCATGACGTGATCACAAATACTATATGATATTTTCAGGATCCTTAAAACCCTGACGTGCGCGTTTTTTCAAAATTCTGTACACAAGATGTCTCAATGTGTATAAAATTTTAAGTTATAAAAGTTTAACTGAAAGAGAGCGGCTACTTTCTTTAATTTTAGTTTGATACCTTGATTGCTAAGATTGGTGCAGTATTTTTTCGATATATTGCGTTTCCCGTACAAAAACTCCTGATTTTTTTTGTTAAAAACACCAAATGATGGCAGTGATTTAATTAAATTTGCTCAACATTTTTGCCTGCACTTTGTACTTTTAGCGGAAAAATCGCGGGTTTTTTGTACAAAAAACGCAATAACTCGAGAAATACTGCTCCAATCTTAACAATCATGGGATCAAGTTAAAAAAAAGCCAGCAAGGGTAAGGTTTCTACAAAAAAACATCAAAATGCAAGACAAAAAGTTTGATTTGTTACATTTGGTACCGCACCTTTAAGCGAAATAAATAGCTTTTTAACGTTAACGGTTAATTATTTGCTTTGTTATATGTTACAACGCTATACAAACTTGAGTCACAAAAAACTTTTCTTTGGTTCGTTCTTTTAAAGCTGTTTGTAGGAATGGAATTAACGAGTCAACATTGTCTGTGTCTGCCCACGGACTGGTAATCAAAGTGCTGGGCCAAAATTCAGGCGGCAATTGCAAATCATTTGAGTAGCTATTGTTTGCCTATAAAAAACAACAATCTGCATTTAAAACCCACTTAATGTGTCAGTTTTTTGATTGTATGATTTAGTTGACGGTGTTGTAGTAAAAAAAACTTTTCTTAAGTTTTTTATTAAAATTTATCTGTATAAAAAGGTTAAGATAGTTTTGTGAAAACCCGATGTTTCATATTATAATAATGAATGTTTAAATTTTTGATTATTTCTAAAGATTTATTTTTATTGCCCAAATTTTAAGTCACAAAATATAATTGTTTTCGGGCGTTATCCTCAAGTTGATAAAACTTTATTACTTTCTACGTTTCGAAACAAGCAACGTGTTTCTTCGTCAGGAAAAAGGCTAAAACATATACAATATAAGTAAAGCTTACAAAAACATAATAAATACATTACATTATCAAGTGCAAAAATACAAAAATAGGTGAAGTTTACAAAAAATTTTTTAACTTTTAAATATATAGATAAAAATTGTTTTGAGTGGTATTATTATACTTAAAACATTAACAATAAAAGTTATTTAAAAAATTTTTTTGGCAAATTTTTGAAGCAGTAAATAATACAAGTTAAAAAACTTTTCCGATAAAAAGAAACAGTAACTGTTAAAACTAGAAGAGTCACAGTAAAAACAGACATAATTAAACAGTCGTTGATAAAATTGTCTTCATAATTAGGGTAATAAAACTTTCAGATGCGTGAAGAGAGGTGTTTAGCGGCGCATGCTTTTAATGCTGGGTGAATTTCTGTTTTTGCAATGTTAAGGGATTTTTCCGGGGAACAAATATTTATAAATATAGCTTCTTTTGTTAAAAGTTCTGTGGAGAAGAATTTCGTGGTCGGTTTGGTGGCTTTATCAAGAATTTTCACGTTGGTAAAATTTATATTGTGGTTGGTTTGGTCTATGTGTTCCTTCAAAGCAGAACGTTGATCTTTTTTGTGTTCTTCTAAATGATTTTTCAAGAAACGAACTGTTTGACCGATGTATATTTTGTCGCAGTCCGAAAGAGAAACTTGATAAACGATGCCTTTTTTGTCAGGTAAAATATTTTCTGGGTGTCTGTTTTTCATAAAACTTTCGTGAAGCGCATTGGTTTTATTGCTTACTATATCTATGTTGTACTTCTTAAAAAATGTTTTTAACTTCGGGGTTAAGGTGGAAATATATGGTAAAGATAGTCGACAATCGTTTGATTTATTTTTTGGTCCTATTGGTGGTGGTGCAAGTGTTCGATTAATTTTCCTATTTTCATAACCATTTTTAGAAAAAGTTTCTTTTAAGTAGCAAAATTCTGGTTCTGGATTTGAAAGCTTTTTATAAGCTGTAAAATGTGTTTTTGTCCGGAATAAATTATGGGGTTAGTATTCGTTTTTTCCCGCTGTTTCAGAAAAAAAATGAATTTTTTGACTCCCTAAAATTTTTAAGAGGGAACCTTCAAAAACAATTTAAATTTCAATTAACAGCCTTAAAAAATATATCAGATTGGTGTTTATCTAATATGTAAAAAATACAAAACGTTATTTGAAAGTAATCAAGACTTATAAAAAAAAATCCATTACAAATATCACAAAACCGGTTCGCATTTTTAAAAACATCATAAAAAAATTTAAATAGAAAATATTTGGAAAGGTTTGGGGTTAGGTAAAAATAATAAACGGGGGTTTTGATAGTTTGTTAGTTAGTCAGTCGTGCACATAGTTGTCAAGTAAAGGATTAACTGTCTGTAATCGTTGTATGCAGGTTGTTATACTTTTAATTTTAATTTGAATTATATTAAAACAATAGAAATATGCTTTGCAATACAATGAAGTACGTTAGAAACATTGAGGTATAACAAGATCCACCTGAAGACACGCTTACAGCTAAAGGCGCTTACCTGGAGGCCCAGGATTAGCACAACTATTTTATGAATCACCCAAGCTATTGATTGACAAAGAAGATAATTAGAAATAGATATGTAATATTATATTTTGAAATGCAGAATGTAAGGAACTTTTAAAAATCGATATTCGATTGCTTGATAAAATAATAACTTTTGACGTTGTGCTGGTGTTGAATAAGAAATACCTTGAAGGACCACTAGTATAAAATATATTTTCTTCTTAAAATATAGTAAAAGTTTCTATTGGATATTAAGATATACACACTGGATATATTGTTTTCCAATTTTCGCTAAAAATTGATTATGCAAGCATGAATGCACGTGCGGACACACACACACACACACACACACACACACACACACACACACACACACACACACACACACACACACACACACACACACACACACACACACACACACACACACACACACGCACACGCACACGCACACGCACACGCACACGCACAGACACGCACACACGCACACACACACACACACACACACGCGCGCGCGCATACACAGACACACACACCACGGACACACATAACCCACACACGACCACACATAACCGCACGCACGCACGCACACACACACACACACAACACACACACACACACAAACACACACACACACACACAAACACACAGACACACACAGACACACACGCACACACACACAACACACACACACAAACACACAGACACACACACACACGCGCGCGCGCGCACACGCACGCACACACACACACACACACACACACACACACACACACACACACACACACACACACACTCGCGCGCACACACAAACACGACACACACGCATGCGCGCACGTAACACACAGCACACTACTTAATTTAAAGATAATGGATAATTGCATCGTTGTTTTTTCTTTCCATTTTTTCCAGTGCTGGTCCCAAAACGATTTAGGGTCGATGGAGCCTTGGGAACTTGGAGCTGGAACTTGGAGCCAAAAATAGGGAACTTGGAGCCATAAGTGGGGAACTTGGAGCCGTAAGTAGGGAACTTGGAGCCGAAAATAAAAATCGCTAAAACGTTTACCTAAGCCTAAGCGAAACCTAAATCTATCCCCAAACCAATTTTTTCCTAAAGGCTCCAAGTTCCCATTGCTCGTGGCTCCAAGTTCCCGAAAATTTTTCATGGCTCCAAGTTCCCTGCTTTTGGCTCTAAAGACCCCGTACCCCTAAAACAAAGCAAATGGGCAGCAAATTTTATACAATATATTACGGTTATTGCATACAGTAAGAGGTTTATATTATTTAAAAAAATGGTTTAAAGGTATAAAACATGTTAAAGTTTTTGAGAAAAAAACCCAAAAGCAAAAAATAAAATAAACGTTTTCCCATTTTATATTTTGTGTGATTATTTTCACATTGATTGGAATTCAAACCAATAGTATTGGTGATTTCTATGAATTGATATTTAATAATTTCTTTACATTCTGTTTCAAGTTAAAGTTTCTTGGCTGTTAATCTTTTTATAATCAAGTGATAAATCTTCAGAAACCCAAGTATTCTTGTTGTATTTCTTTCATTGAAACTTCAAATTGAGATCTCTTTTACACAAAAAAATAATGTTCTTTATTGTAATGAAACGATTGAGTTGATTTAATTCATTGTGAAAGCTACAAGTGATATAATTTCCTTGATTAGCATTGGTGGATAATATCTTTACACTTCGCTTTGAGATAAAAGTTCTTGGCGGTTTATCTTTTGAGAATTAATTGATAAATCTTCAGAAACCCAAGTATATTTGTTGTAGTCCTTTGATTGAAACTTCAAAATGAGATGTTTGTTTGTTTGTTTGTTTGTTTGTAAAGATATCCCAATCTTCCCATATAAAATGGAAATTGCTGTTCATATCATCTTGCACAATATTAGCACTCACTACTAATAGGGGACAGTGCAGGATAATATGATTAAGGACAACCTTGTTAAAGGTTTTGAGAAAAATGTATGTTATGATTATATTAAATATGTAACTTAAATACTAAAATATTCATCTGGTCGTTTATAGAGAGAATAAATATGTTCTTTATTGAAATGAAAAGATTGAATTGATTTAATTCAATTGAAAGCTAATTGAAACTTAATTGAAAGCTATAAATGATAAGATTTCTTTGATTGTTTTAATTTGATTGTTGATTGTTTTTTTTCTTTTGGTACAGATTAGCTGAATGGGATATTTTCTTTAATACAATTATTGATTTAATTCTACTGTCATACTTGAGAATAATTTTCATTTAAGTTTCTTAACACTGCATTCAAAATTTTGTACCACATGACTAAATATTGCCCTTCTTCATGTCAGTAGCTCTGAAGTGAAACTGGATCCTATAAAATAGATGCGGCCCGTGGGGTTCTTTGGCTTCTGATCAGTGCGCCCTAAGGCATACCCAAGAAACTACTGATGCAGGGTTGACGGGGCTCAGGGCGAGAACCTCCTCTATTCTTGAGACATAGAGGCCAGCTTAATCCCCGGCACATTGGAATGAAATCCGATACGCCGAGGAGCTGGGACCCCACGGTTAGAAACCCACCTTACTAATAGAAGTTGTTTTTGGTATAGTTGACAAGGTTTTTGCAGTGCATTAATCGATGAAAACAAAGTTTATTATTCTTTTCAATCAATATTCAAAAAGCGGACCGACCCGTAAAAATCTTCTGTTCTGATAGCGAGATATAACTGTTTAATTTTAAGTTTTGTTGCTAGTGCATGGAATTTTTGTACAGACTCTACCATAGTAGGTTTTATATCTTTATATATTGATAGCAAAATTGGAATTTTCGGAAAAAAGATTTTACATCCGGAAGAATGTTATTTTTGTCTTTTATTTTATTTAATTGGTTTTATTTTGATATTTTCTCAGGCATTAAGACAGTGGACTGTGGATAATCTATAAAACATTCTGAAACAGACGTTTTAATTCAAGACAATTTCGCGCACAACAAGCGTAACCCAGTTTACAATAAAAAAATTTAGTTTTTTTGAATATATTTTGACCCACCTACCTACAATACATTTTTAGATGTATTTTAGCTAAAACGGTTTTAAATATGTTAAGACATAAATACCTGGTAAAATACAATTAGTTGATACTGTTTTTCCCACAAGAAATCCAAGTTGATATTTTGTATGTTCTGAAATGGACACAGCTTATCTCCGAATAAACTTAAAATTATTCCCAGTAGTTCACTGTGCTAAAACAATTAATTCTTTTTTGTTGGAATTTTCTAATAATAATCTATTTGATCAAACTTTTTACAACTCACAACTCTATATCTTAACAAATTTATTTTTTTTAATTTATTTTTTTAAACCAGTTATTTTTTATATAATTGTAAAAAATTGTTAAAAGTGGAACAAGCTAAAATATCAAATAAGCTTGGATTCGCATAAGAAGTGGAACAGGTTAAGAGCATATTATTTGAGGATAGAAACGTTAACAATACATTTCAAAAAAAATTTCTGAACTTAGTTTTTATTTTAAAAGTGACCCCGATTTGTTTAAGCAACTTATTCCTGAAAAAACAAACAAACAATAGTATAGAAATATATAAACTAGCCTTGAAAAATGCTCTAAGAATAGAACAGGAAAAAGGGGCGATTTTCCCCGGGCGTATGTGTGTGTGTGTTTAGACAGAAAAGATGTGGACTAGTCTTAGATGGACATTATGTAGACTATAGGAAATTTGCATTTGGTTTGGGCAGCTGGTCACTGAATAAAAATTTCTACCAAATGATAATGATTTATTTATACATTGATCTAATCGCACAGTACTGTTGCATTTCTTTTAGTCTGATGAAATGTGAATTGAAAAAATCATACTCACAGCAATCTTTGACAAGCGTGAAATCGCCACTTTTTCAATTAAAAGGCTGTATTTGTATGTGTAAAAAACAACTATAAATTTGAAAAAGTTGCGATTTCACGCTTGTCAAAGATTGTTGTGAGTATAATTTTTTCAATTGACATTTTATCAGACTAAATAAAATGCAACAGTGCTGTGTGATTAGATCAATGTATAAAGAAATCATTATCATTTGGTAGAAATTTTTATTCAGTGAGCAGCTGCCCAAACCAAATGCAAATTTCCTATAGTCTACATAATGTCCATCTCAGACCAGTGAACATCTTTTCTGTCTAAACACATACATACGCACGGGTAAAATCGCCCCTTTTTCCTGCTCTATTCTTAGAGCATTTTTTTAAGCTAGTCTACCACTTTTTTGAATTAAATTAAAAAATAGCCTAATAAACTAGTTTTAGTTGCGCAATGACATATGTTTATAATCATTTCGTTGCCGAGGTATACTTTTTTAACAGTTTTAATATTATCAATAGAACACGTATTATTTATCAATAAAAAGTAGTTCCTAAGAAAATTATTGCGCATTTTTTCCCACCGATTTCCAAAGAGCCCATGTTTTTTTGATCATTCAGTAACGAGGGAGAAATACTGGTTTTAAGATAAAAGTGTAATATGATATAAAAATAATATATTAATAATAATAAGAAGAAGAACATAATACTAAATTTACCTACGTTCTTTAATTATAGTTTTGCGCGGTGCCGTGGGGCTTAATCTCCGTGTAGCGCTCCCGCGCCATCGATAATTTTTTTATAATGAAAATAAAAAATAAGAAGAAGATAAATTTAAATTAGAAAATTTACCCACGTTGTTTAGCTATGGAATGATATAAATTTCTAGCAGTGCTTCATTATTAATATGAATTTAAATTATATTGTTTAGAATTTTAAAATTGTCAACAAATTCGAAAGTTCAATTTTATTGTTTTAAATTAAAAATAATAAGAAGAAGAAGACGAACATTAATTACAAATTTTACCTACGTTTTACAAATATAGTTGGCTTTCTCCGCAGGTCTCGCAGGGTTATATCGCCGCGTGAAAGATGAAAGAACAATGATTTTAAGATAATGAGCGTTAGAATTATAAGAATAAATAGAAGAAGATGAACATAAATTACAAAAATTTTTCCCAACTTTTCTAATTATAGTGTGCCCGGTGCTGTGGGGCTAAACCGCCGCTTGTTCCTCCGCCAATCGCCCCGTGGCGCTCTTGCGCCACCCATGATGAAATAAAATATGACAAGTTTCTATAATACATATTGTAAACAAACAGTCATAAATAAGTACTTTTTCGATGGAAAAATTGTAAAAGTGATTGAAATCTAATAAGACAATTTCTTTCCTGTGTTCTTCCAAAAATTGTACTACTTCCAATAAAACCTCTGATATTTCTTTCCCATAGAGTCCATGAACCTGAATAACAAGTATGATAATATAGTTCAAGGGCATAATTTAAATTTTGATCTTTGGAAAAAAGGTTATTGTTTATGTGTTTCTTTTTTTATCTATAATTTTGTACTGCTGCATTACACAATCAATGATCCAGTAAATATTTTCAAAGCTATAAGCATAAGTGGGAGTTTACTTTTTAGAATATAATGAATGAAGACTTCCCAATTGGAAGTCTCCATTTTTTATATTAAGGAATAAAAACATGCAAAAATCATATGGTTACGCGTACGCCTATATTTTAGGAAATATTCCACTTCCTAAATTATATATAGGCACCTTGCACTGGAACTCGTTTTATACATGAAGTATGCAATATACATAAGCGTTACTATAATGGATAATTACCGTATCTCCTACTTATCTTTCGTAGTATGCAGATCAACCGATCGAAATTTCGCGCGCTTTCGATCGGTTGATCTGCATACTACGAAAGATAAGTAGGAGATACGGTAATTATCCATTATAGTAACGCTTATGTATATTGCATACTTCATGTATAAACCGAGTTCCAGTGCAAAGTGCCTATAATATTAAACATTATTTTGTTGCATTAGGACTAAAAAATATAAGTTTAGCAGTAGATTATTGTTGAATAATTTTCATATTATTATTTCATAAGTGTAAAAAAAGCTTTGTGGATAAGACACAGCTCGCCGTTTGAGAGAGATGTATGCTTTCAAAATTCTATTCCAAAGAAGTTTATACAATATATTTTTCGATATATATATATAAAATATATATATATCGATTTTTTTTGGGCCCCGAAATTTAGGAGGGTTCTAAAAAATGTTTGGAATGTACCTCAAATACCCTATTTTAGCGTTTTTAGTATTGGGACCTCCTAAATCATATGGGGGGTGTCCGGGGTACCCCCAAATTTTAGGTGGGGTGTCGGCTATTATCGGGATTTTTTTTCGGGGGGAGGGGGGCGGGGGGGTATAACCCTCCGCCCACCTATGCCAAAGACCAAAGTCATGTAAGAAAGGCCAAAGCTGATTGGTCGTTCCGTATGACGTTTATTTCAGTAATAGTACGTTCAGCAGATTTTGCGCGGTTTTTCAACAAAAAAAAATTAAGTTACTTCCACAGTTTTTAACGCACTTTTCAACCAAATTATTTCTTACGTGACTTTGGCCGATTATCGCTAAGTTTGAAAAGATTTTATTAAACATTTGACTTAAAAATCAAAATTTAAGCAGTAGCTACGTAAAATATTTTTAGCAAACAATATCAACTCATTACAATGTGCCACGTTTTTTTAACACTTACCACTCTGAACTCCGAAGGATTTTGCTGTGGAACTGAGACTCTTATATCGAAATAGCGAATTCCAAAAGTCAACTGATCTATAACCGTTAATTCCTGACAAACTGACCAATTGTAAACTATTTTTCGAACGAAAGGATTGTCCAGTTTTCGCAACCACTCAGGTTGGTCATTGGCTTTGGACAAGTTGACATCTTCGAAATATGTAAACGAGTTATGTGATCCTAAATAAAAAATAGTGAATTTGCGGGTATATAACTCTATCAACTAAATACCCTAACAATTTCAATATTAGTTGCCTCCTCACGTCTTGTTAATTTTGCTGCATCTTTTAAGAAAGCCACAACAACAACAACAACAACGTTAAGTAAACATATAGAATTCAGATTTTTTTGAATTCAGAATTTTAAGTTAGAATTTTTTTGGATTACTTTTTTTTATTAATTTTGCATTAAAAACCACTTTACTTATGGCGATATAGGAATTTATTTTGTGACAGTGCTTCTTTAAACATTTCTGATTGTTCAGACAAAAAACGTATCTTAAATGCAGATACTCCACCTAAGATTTGAGTCTTTATTGATTCGACTCATGGTCGTCACTAACTGAACAGACTCAAAGCTCAATTCCTAGTCATCAAGCGATGAATCTCACGAATTTCACATAATTTGCATGCGGTGTCGTTTAGTTTGTACCGCATGTAAAAATTTAAAGGACCCTCAAATTGTCCTAGTTAGTATTAGTGATCACGTCATATATATTTTGTTCCGTAGGAATGGTTGTGGGAGGAGGAGCGGCAAAACAGAGTTTCAAAATGCAGGCGAGAATATGGCAAAAAGAATGCTGAGCAGCGCGCAGCGTTACTATAGGATTACTTCTGTTTAGAAATATGGATCTCTCGACCAGCGTTAAAATTTTTTGCGCGCAGCTGATTGGTCGTTTCGTATGATGTTTTGTTCAGTAATATTACGTTTAGTAGGTTTTGTGCGGTTTGGCGTTTGGCGAACAATGGCGGACGCACTTTTATGACCCCAGTTTCACTTACCTGTGATTGGTCGATTTAACCAGTTGTCTTTAATATTTTTTATAGCTTAAGTAGGCCGGCTAAAAGTTACTCCTATCTTACCGTCACTACATAATTTTTAAATTCCCCTTTTTACAAAATATAGAAAAATAAGAATTTTTGGTGATAAATTTGAGATTTCTGTGTCAAATTAAGTAATTTAACCCGATCGGCCAAATATTAAAGGATGAGTTTATTCTGGGCAGAATTTGAATCGTAACAGCGCTCTTTAACAATTCTAGTTTTTACCCCAAAGATTAACAATTAAAATATATATTTAATGTTTTAAATGTTTTATTTGCAAGATTTAGCTCTCAATCCAAGGGCGTTTTGAATAGTGAAAATATAAAATAAAATTAACATACCGGGTATACCTAGTTCAACTAGCGGTTTAGAGCACAGATCGGCTGATAGTTTTGACATCCAATCAGTATGTACAGGTAAATTGTGTTTGGACATTTTTTTGCAAAAAATTTTTAAAACCTCAGTTCGCCAACGTTTTGTTGAGCGATCCCGCGAGGTATTACACGGAGTCACAATGCTATTTATAAACTAAGTGAAACATTAACGGAACGGGAACTGTAAAAAAAACGGAATCTACTTTTTATAACGAGAAATTAAATTTCGGATTACGGCGATAAAGTTAATTTCTTCGACTGCTACGTGAAAATTCTCGACCAATAATATCGTTCAAAATTTTGTAAGGCGAAGCTTGTGGCGTTTTCAATCAATCCAAATCGATAAAATTAGCTCCGACTGCTATGTGAAAATTCTCGACCAAAAAAATCGTTCGAAATGTCATAAAGCGGAGCTTGTGGCGTTCTAAATCAACACAATCATTATTAATTCGTGCGTCTTTATTGCACATAGGGTAGAAAATCTCGAATTAATCCGTTAACGTGATTACCTTTTCACTAATTACCACGGTGAAACCTTCGTACCACCGCGTTGAAACTTTCGTTTTACGGGGGTGTTGTTTTCGTCTAACTATTGTGGTGCATAAACTTCACGGCGGTATTCTTTGTATCACTTAAATCGGACCTTGGGGTACGTTATACTCTATGCGTGGATAAAATTTACGTAATTGCTACGTATAAGGTTTAACCATTGTAATTTGCTTGCTTACTGTGCGTGTGCAGTAATCACGCATAAAATATAACGTACGACCTAAGTGCGAGATAAATGATACCTAGAGTTTACCGAAGTGAAATTTAGCTGCTAAAATAGATAGATGAAAATATCACCACCGTAAAGCCAAGGTTTCCCGCGGTGGTACGAAGGTTTCACCGTTGTAACCGGGAAAAAGACGATCACGGGAACGGATATTAAAACGTAAGAAGAAACAAGATCCCACGTAATTATATAACGACTGGACAATATTTTGCATTTTGTTTTTTGTCGATAATGTTTGTAATACTTCCATAATAATACTAACAATTATCTTTGTCTACAAAACCAACAATTTTAAAAAGCCAAAAATTATAAATCGTAAAAATCTCGCCCATTTAATGTACCATGGGAACATAATTTTTGACGCTATAATTATTAAGAAAAATTTATGATATGGAAAAAAAGTTTTAGCAGAACGCCGATTCGAAAATAGTTATATCAGTGTATAGATTGTAGTATAAAATAATATATAAACTTTATCCTTATTAACACATTTGATCGCAAGATATATACGCACTCAAAACAAATTTTTACAGTAGAAATTTTTTTGTAGTAACTATATTTTTTTTATTAGTCTGACTGCAATTTTCGCCTTTCTGCAACCGCCAACGCGAATAATAGCTCAGAATGGATGTATAATAAATAATTTTCATACAGAGTCATTTAATTTGCATAGAGCATGGGTGGGCACAATTGATTGGACGTTAGTATGATAAATACTACGTTCAGAATTTCCTAGTGCGGTTTTCCAACCAAAAACTGAAGAAGAGTTACAATTGCGAACGCACTTTCCAGGCCTCAGTCTTACGTTTATTGTCAATGGAATCCACAAAATTAACGCGATGGTGGGTCAAATCCTGGTCTGTACTAGGGATCGACCGGGGCCGGGGTAGAAATTTTTTTCCCCGGCCAGGGACGGGGGCCGGGCCCGGGAGGAGAAAAATTTAGCAGAATTTATAATTTTGGTCATTTTTTCAAAAAAAAATCAAAGTTTTTATTTACTGTTAATTATTTGGTTTAGGTAATTAATAGTCTTATTTTAGAATTTTGTATAGTTTATTATTAACATTTTGTTTTAAAAATTCACGTTTGGTGTCTTTTGGGTGGATACAAAATATTGGCTTCAAAAAAACTGGACTGACTCACTGGATTGGAGTTCTTTAAAAAAAAACTGGAGTCCTTACCCCGGTTTGCCCCGGCTCATTTATTGCCGGGGCCGGGGCCCCGGTCGATCCCTACTTACGTACGAATTTTTTTATTAATAAAATAGGAGCAATTAAATGCGCTTATTAATTTACAATGACAGAGATTTTTATGAAATAGGCCCCTGTACTTTTCTTTCAAAATAAAATATATAATTCAAAAATTTTTATAACTGTTTAGAAATTCATAATTATACCCTGTTCACTCTTTTGTAAAAACAATTTTTGTAAAGGTTTATTTTGGCCACCCCTATTTCGCTCATCTAGATTTACTTAACTTTATATTTTATTTAAGTTGAAACTTTTCGACTATATTTTATTGAGATTTGAGTGGTTGAATTGTTCATTGTTTTAATATAAAATTGTAGTAAAAAAATAAGTTTATTCTGCGATTATTTTCAAAATTTGCTTTCTTTTGTTTAAATATTGTCCTGAATTTTTCAAATGTTGGTATAATTTTCCAAGTTTAACTTTAAAATAACCATAATATTAATAATTAGCTGTGTATAATAGAGTTTGATAAAGTTTGCTTGATTTTGGCTAACAGGTGTTACGTCCGCAGCTGTTTTCTAACTTAAATGTACGTGTTCCTAAGCCTAAACAAAACTTAAAAAACAACCTAGCTTTTGCTTTGCAGTTGTCTGATAAAGTTTAGCTTGTTTTTTTAGGTTTTACTTATGCTTAGTACCACGTAGGCTTAGGCTTTAGAAAAAGGATGCGAATGTAACTGCGGAGGTGATTCATGTTAGCTTGATTTTTAGGTTTCACTTAGACTTCGGAAAAATAATGTTTATTGAAATAATTTTCGTTAAACGAGCGGAAGTCTTTTATAAATATTTCTGGTGTGGTATATTTTGTTTGGTGTCTTTTCTATTTTGCACTAGACATATATTAATATTGGTCCAAAGCTTACCTGTGGTCCATGGTTAGGATGAACATGAACATTAATACGATGGACGGGAAGTCAAGCGAGAGGGTTGTCCGGAAATTTGAACGCCAGCGCTTGATCGCCGAGCATTTGACCGCCAGCATTAGAACGCCGCGCACTTAAACGCCGAGCATTAGACCATTAAAGTGGAGTTCTTTAAAAAAAACTGGAGTCCTTACCCCGGTTTGCCCCGGCTCATTTATTGCCGGGGCTGGGACCCCGGTCGATCCCTACTTACGTACGAATTTTTTTATTAATAAAATAGGAGCAATTAAATGCGCTTATTAATTTACAATGACAGAGATTTTTATGAAATAGGCCCCTGTACTTTTCTTTCAAAATAAAATATATAATTCAAAAATTTTTATAACTGTTTAGAAATTCATAATTATACCCTGTTCACTCTTTTGTAAAAACAATTTTTGTAAAGGTTTATTTTGGCCACCTCTATTTCGCTCATCTAGATTTACTTAACTTTATATTTTATTTAAGTTGAAACTTTTCGACTATATTTTATTGAGATTTGAGTGGTTGAATTGTTCATTGTTTTAATATAAAATTGTAGTAAAAAAATAAGTTTATTCTGCGATTATTTTCAAAATTTGCTTTCTTTTGTTTAAATCTTGTCCTGAATTTTTCAAATGTTGGTATAATTTTCCAAGTTTAACTTTAAAATAACCATAATATTAATAATTAGCTGTGTATAATAGAGTTATAAACGTTATTTAAAAGTTTTAAAACCTATTATGAGTTTTTTTTGTTTTTTACGGACACGAAGAAAAATAAACGAATTGTACTGCAGGCAGTTGTAGTCTTTTTAAATACGTTTTATAAAAAATTACGATGAAAATTTGAATTTACAGTCTCAAAAAGGATATTGCATAATCATATTAGTAAAAAAAGGCAAAAAAGGACATCAAACATACCCAAAAATTTCTTAGAAAAATAATTTTTTAACAAAAAAAACTAATTAAAGGGTTAATTATAAAATAAAAATTGAATGCACCATAAAATAAGCTGAATACTTCATGAATCCATAAATAAAACGTATGTCTCCTCTAATTTTACTCCTTCATTTTACCATTAAAAATATTTTTTTAAATATAAATTTAAACACTTGTTTTACTTTTTTATCGATAAAATGGAGAACTCAAATTGAAAGGATACGTACGTTTTAGATTTATAAACTATTATTTAGTTTATTCCATTCTGCATTTAATGCGTGTATTAAAATTTTCCCTTTTATATAGCGTGGTTAAAAATTGTTTTTCGCTAGATAGTTTCGGTATTTTTTGGCATCCTTTTTTAGATTTAACGTCAAGGCTTGGACTTGTATCGAACGCTAAGGCTATTTTTTCCGAAGTTGGCAATAATTAATTGTATAAACAGTTGTAAAACCATACACATCTCCGATTTATGCGTAAAATTATTAAAAAAACAAATAAAAACATCTTCAAATAGAAATAAGCTTATAATGAATTACTTAAAAAAAACCCACATAAAAATCCAACAAAAAAAAATTGGTAAATAAACCGCACTGTTCTTCTTCTTTGGTAAAAAAAGAAATAGTTTTCTTGTTTTATCTTTCGCAAACGAAACTGCGCAGTTTATGCATCTCACTTCGGTTAAATGTAAATCACACAACAAAAACACCACACCCACACCACGGATAACATACAACAAAGCGAAAAAAAATTAATTCTGGCCCCTTCCAGGTTTTTTAAAAGTTTATTTATTTCGCATAAAGCAAGGCCGATGGGCACTAATTTCACAACCAAACACTACATATATATATAACAATATTAACAAAGAATATTATCACATGCAGTGTGTCTCAGCGGGGACTCGATCCAGGAACCTTCAGTATGCAAGAGGTAAGATCTGCCACTGCGCCCACTCCATACACTGCGCTATCTAGACAGTTAACTTTTAAAAAACGCAATTTTATTTAAAGCCTTATTAATTGATTTCGCTTAACCCGTTTCCGCGATTGCCTTTTCCCCAGAAAAAAGTATTTTTGTAAATATAATAATTCCCGTTATTTTCGCTGATAATCAGAGTACGTTCGCAATGGTCCGCACCAGTACGCTGTTTCATAAATGTTACTAACATTTGATTCTTTGTAAATATTTACAAAGAAATGAAATCCTATGGTAAAGCATAGGGATTTTTGCAATTAATATTTATGCAAATTTTTGGTTTTTTATAAGTTTTTCCAAAAGTCTATTGCATTTTCATTTCTTTGTAGCTTTCTACAAAAAAGAAATGGACTTCAACAAAAAAACAGCATGTTGGGAACTTTTATGAAACAGCGCCCAGGAGGAAAAGGCAATTACGCGAACTCACTATGATTACCAGCAAAAATAACAGGAATTAATACATTTACAAAAACAATTTTCTCCGGGGAAATGGCAATTACTTGAACGGGTTAATTCGTTTTATTCGCGATATGTTCTAAGATTCATTTTATTCATAATCTCTTTGTTAATAAATCTATTTTTTGGAGACTTAGTTGTTATGGCCTGGTTTTTCCCCGTAAAAAATCCTGGCACAAAAGAATCCCGACACAAAAGATTCATGAAAAAGAATGCGTTGACGCGCTCATCCATCCATTAAGATTTTCACAAACAAATTCTGGTACATAATGAATTTGTCGCAACTGATATAATCTTTTACAGGATCCTTTTTTTCTGTTCCACGTCAGAAATTTAAGGAATATGTCAGGTAGTATTTGTGATTGGCGGCTATATGTTTTGCTCTGTAGGAACTGTTGTGGGAGGAGCAGCAGCGCTCAATGCCATCCCGTCCGGGGCGAATGAAGTGTTTTTAAAATACAGTCTTAAATATTGTAAAACAATTTCGGCGCGGGCGTGTTATTTATATAATATACAAGTGCGGGCGCCCTTTTTTAAATAAAACACCCGCGCTCCGGCATGTAAAAGCACATTCAGGCAAAATCTAGCAAGTTCTTCTGTTACTATAGGATTACTTCTGTTTATAACAAGAGATCTCAACCAGCGTGTATGGCATACTGGATTTATTGATTAGAATTTTCATCAGCTCCTAAAATACATGTCCTTTGGAATTTTTTTTTTACTTTTTAAGTAGTATTTAGGAGGTTTTGAGCAAAATTTTTTGTGTAATTTTTTTAGCATTATTGCGTGCCCAACCCATTTATTTGGCAAAAATCTTGTTGTCGGAACAATAAAAGGACATTCGTCAAAAACACACCACTAAATATAAAGTTATCTTGATAAAGTTTGCTTGATTTTGGCTAACAGGTGTTACGTCCGCAGCTGTTTTCTAACTTAAATGTACGTGTTCCTAAGCCTAAACAAAACTTAAAAAACAACCTAGCTTTTGCTTCGCAGTTGTCTGATAAAGTTTAGCTTGTTTTTTTAGGTTTTACTTATGCTTAGTACCACGTAGGCTTAGGCTTTAGAAAAAGGATGCGAATGTAACTGCGGAGGTGATTCATGTTAGCTTGATTTTTAGGTTTCACTTAGACTTCGGAAAAATAATGTTTATTGAAATAATTTTCGTTAAACGAGCGGAAGTCTTTTATAAATAGTTCTGGTGTGGTATATTTTGTTTGGTGTCTTTTCTATTTTGCACTAGACATATATTAATATTGGTCCAAAGCTTACCTGTGGTCCATGGTTAGGATGAACATGAACATTAATACGATGGACGGGAAGTCAAGCCCTCAAGCGAGAGGGTGTGGGTGTCCGGAAATTTGAACGCCAGCGCTTGATCGCCGAGCATTTGACCGCCAGCATTAGAACGCCGCGCACTTAAACGCCGAGCATTAGACCGCCGCAGTATTCCATATAAATTTTAGGCAAATTTTTGATTTCCGCCACCTACAGAGAATTATATCAACACAGCATTACGACAGTATAAACTTCCCAAACCCAAAAGTTTTTTTGTCTTATAAAAACAAACTATTAAGTATAAACTTTGTGTTTAATTTTTAGGTTTTGCTTAGGCTTAGGAAAAAATAGTTATCTTAAAAAACACCATTAAATATAAATTTATCATAAAAATTTAGTTTGATTTTTAGGTTTCGCTAAGGCTCAGGAAAAACAGGTTTAAACTATAAAAAACTAACCGTTCACCAAGTTTTTTTTTAATTTCAAGGAAAAAATAAATTTTTGACTTATCGTTTATTGTTAAAACAACATTCCTGTGTTTAAATATTATATTAAAACCATTGTTTATATTCTATTGAATTTTTTTTATTCGTAGGGGGAGTTTATACCACCTTGGCGGGGAGTTTTAACGTCCTTTTTAAAGCAACGCGTACTGCGGCGGTCTAATGCTCGGCGGTCTAATGTTCGGCGTTCAAGTGCGCGGCGTTCTAATGCTGGCGGTCAAATGCTCGGCGATCAAGTGCTGGCGTTCAAATTTCCTAGAATCAGCGAAAGGCGGAGGGCAATTTATAAACCAAGGCACATCAGGAATATTCTGGAGCGTCAGGAACGAGCCCAGTACGCGTTTCTAAGCCTAAGCAAAGCCTAAAAACAATCTAAATGTTCTCCACAAATCTTATTATTAAGTCAAGAGCACAGTGAAAACCAAACTCACAACGTCAATTCTCACAACTGTACAATCTCACAACTTTGATACAATCTCACAACTCGAGGGTGTAATCTTCCAACCAAGTAGAGTAATTTAATAGCTAAAATAATGTGTTTGCAATGATTAAGTTTTAGTTTGGTACATAAGTCCCATACGTGTACCAATTATCAGTTTGACCGATCGAAAAATAAAACACGCTTCCAAAACACGTGTATACCCTAATCGGACACGTAGACATCATTTTTGAGGTTATTTTTATGATTAAAGTCTTCCATAAAAAGTTATGAGCCCAGTTAACCCCAAAAATTGCCTATTTTTGGTATGTACAATTTATGCTGTTAAGGAAATTTTTTTATTTAGCTTTTAAATAACTTTAAAAATATTTTTTGTCGAATTGCCCAGAGTCTGATAATTTTGAATATAGTTCAAAATTTCTCTAGCGCCCACCATTTTTGTATGACAACCAGGTAAAAGTGGGCTAAATTTTAATTTTGAAAAAGAAAATTCGGCAAAAACATATAATCAAATAAAAATATGTCAAAATACAATGTAGCTTGAATTTTAGGTTTTCCTTAGGCTTTGGATAACTAATATTAGCAAAAACAAGCTTAAACTAACTTTTAAAGCCAAGTAAAAATTGTTGTCCATGTTTGGACATGTCAACAGCAAATGGTCCATGTGACCAACGAATTTTTAAATTTTTAAGATATTTTTAGATTTTTCAGACTTTTAGCAATGTAAAAATATAATTTTAATTTATTTTGTTGCTTAACAAAACTTTTTTCTTAACAACATAAATTGTACATACCACAAATAGGCAATTTTTGGGCCTAAATGGGCTCATAACTTTTTACAGAAGACTTAAATCGAAAGAATAACCTCAAAATCAAGGTCTACGAGTCCAATTTAGGGTATAATAATGTTTTACATGCGTATTTTACTTTTAAATCAGCCAAATCGATCATTGGTACACGTATGGGACTTGGTCCTTTTAGTTTCCTTTTGGGTTTCGCTTTGGCTTAGAAAAAAAACAAGGGTTTTTGTGTCTCCGTGGAGCTTACAATTTAGATCATTTCACTATTTTTCGCGCTTTGGGTTTTTTTGTATTATTTGTTGTTAGTTTTACATTTTTTGGCTTCATTTTTTGGTAACAAAAAACCAAACCAACGAAGCGGGTTCGTTCCACACATACACACAGGTTTACTAATTTTGGATTTGATCAATTGAAAAGTAGATTACGACAGGTAGAATATATTATATGCCCTAAATCACGCATATTGTTAAAGTTATTTCGGGATTTTAAAATTTCTATAAAGAATTAGATATTATTTACAACGAGAAATATATATTTCTTGGCATGTAAGATGTTCTTGGCATGTATGTAAGATGTATGTATGTACACTTTGTCCCATATGATGGAAAAAAACATGCGGCACGGCAGTAGCTACTGCAGGAAGGCTGATTTGAGACGTTGTAAGACTTTTATCTATGTGAAAATACTATATATATATTCTTCATGTCATCAATTCAAATTTAGAAAAAATGTCAACACCTGAATTAATTCGAAAAAAACGCCCAGAACGGCCGAAAAGTCTGCAAGATGAATTGCAAGATGCTTCAGATTTGGACGACGGTATTAGGAACCTAAATGAAAAGGTATAATAACCAATAAAGTTATTCAATGATATTAAACGGACCTCTAAAGGGAGCAGCCTCACGGTTTTTTTTGGGTAGGGATATAGGGGAGGGGGGTCGTAGAATTTTCGGTCGCTGAATTTTTTTTTTTTTGAAAGTTTCCTTAAAATATGCCATTTTAAGGTCTCTCCGGGCATTTCGTTCCTTTCCTTTTTATGCCATTTTAAGGTCTTTCCTTAAGTATGGAAAATCGTGGTTTTTGGCACACGAGATCTCGTGAAATACAGAAATACTTCCATAAAAAATTAATATGAGTGTTACAAAGGCAGAAATACCACGATTATAAAGTGCACATTTATTTACATTATTGGTAGAAGTTGAAATAATTGATATTAAAAATCAAATTGCAACGAAATTTTTTAAACCTTTAAAAATACTCACTACTCAGTCAGTATTTATTAAAAAATACTTCCAATAAAGAGGCACCGTTACCCTCATAGATGAACAAGGCGGGGAGGGGGGGTAGGGTGGGGTCCACCCCCCAGCCTCAAAATTTTTTTTTGGGGGGGGGGGCAAGAAAAAATTCCAGGGGCCCCCCTTCCCCCAAATTTTCAAATTTTTTACCCCTGACTCCCCTCTAGCTAGAATTTGAAATCTGACCCCCCTCCCTTCTCAAGAAAATTTTAAGTACCTTTTTTATACTAAATTTTTATCCAAAAAGTGAATTTTAACACAAATTCATGTTTTTACACCCTTTTTATAACAAAATATAGCTTTTTATACAATAAAATGTAGTATTATCTTATAAAAAAACTATTATTAAAAATTTAATGGTTTAAAAGTATTTTGTTCCGGAAATTGGAGACCCCACCTGACCCCCTCTAGGTTTCAAAATCTTCCACCCCGGGTCGACCCCCCCCCTTGAAAGCTAGGGGGGGTTCAGGGACGTAACCAAGGGGGGGGGGCGGCCGCCTCCCCCCCGAAACGGTCGGACAGGAGGAAAAATAAGGATAGTGGTTGGGCCGAGGGGGGGCCGCCCCCCCGAAATGGTCGCCAGATAGTAAAATTTGGGGGTTTTCAGAGGCTTAAAATTCAAAATTTTCTAGCGCCTCGCTAATTTCTCGGCGCCAAACTTTAAAATAATTTTAGTACCCCAATGGACCCCCAAAAACCAAAAATTTTTTCCGCTTCGCTCAGCTGTCACTTCACTTTCCATAGTATACATACATATATATCTCGTTATTTATGTTGCCTGATGCTAATGTTATTTCAAAGTTAGTACAATAATTTTTATAAGTAATAAGTACTACACAAAAAGCAAAACAAACAATCATATTGGTTGATTTATTTACCTCCCCCCTCCTAAGCTTTCCAACCGCCTATAGCATTGGCTCGGATTTTTTTCCATATAGGTAGGTAGGTACTCTAGAAAACATGGAGCCAAGATGCCGCTCATGTGCTTTGGTTTGCTACAATGTGGGTTTAGCCAAGGGGTCTGAAAGGTCTCTAAATTCCTTTTTTGTAAAATCCAGGCTCCGCCAATGTGTGCTTATATAATTTTTAACTAAGAAAACATGTTTTTACCGCTAAAAACATTAGATAATAGGTTATTAGGCCAAAAACATTGTATTATACAGCTTTATCACGTTTATCCCTGCTTTTTTAACGTTTTCAAAAATTAGGGAGGGGCTTCCCCCCCCCCCCCAAAATTGCGGGGGGGGGGGGCGGAGCCCCCCCCCCCACCGAATTTTTTTGTACTAGAATCCGCCCCCCCCAAAATAAAACTCTGGATACGTCCCTTGGGGGGGGGGGGGGGGGTTCGACCCCCTCTAGGACCCCCCTACATTTTGAAATGTCATCCCTTTTTCACGTACGTAACAACTAATTAAAATATTTTTGTATTTATGGTTTAATATACGATTTTTCGTAAAAAGGGGTTAATTTCTTCAAAATTGCGGCGAAACGTAAATTGAATTTAATTTGGTGAAATTTAAAGCTCCAAATGGTATGTTTTTTTTTTTGAAATATAAATATGATTTTTAAACTGCCATAATAGCTCTCGTGCTGTTAATCTTTTGTGTGTGCATATTTTAGATTTAATAAAAGCCGTGGGTTTATAAAACTCTTAGAAAAGTTGAGCAGATGGTATGTGACGCAGTCGTATAGAGCTGTTCCTGTCGGCCAATGTTAAAATTTTTGAGGTCGAGGGATCGATTCCCACCGTGAACTTATTTTAATTGCCACATTTTTTATTTAATATAAATATTTATTTTAGATTTATTATAATTGTTAATGAATCAAAACAAAAAAATTATTTGTTTAAAATATTTAAACCGCATTTGTTTCCTACTTTATTCCGCTCATTCGCATTTTCGTCGTACGTTGTTGGGATATTTTAAAATATTATAATGCTTAGCTCTATAATTACAATGAATACATTTTAAATAATGATATAAATTTTAAAATACATATTATGTAAGCAAAAAAATAAGGTTTGTTCAGTAATGCAATTAATTGCAAGGAAATTTTCTTTTGCAAATAGGGTGGTTACACCTTGGAACAATCTACTCCCATCTCAAGTAACTGTCGATTCTTTGGATGCATTCAAGAAAAGTTTTAAAACTGACTTAAATGCGCTCTTTTTGAGCCTTTAAAGTCATATCAGATAGCTTTGTTCATTGATAATTAGTTACAATTGTAATTCATATTGGCGGCAATTAAGTCGCAGATTTGATGTTGTTGATAAAAAAAAGGAAAAAAAATAGAAAAAAAGTATTTTATTAAACGCTGTGAAGTAAAAACTTTCCAGAGAGACCTTAAGCATTTTTAGTATTGGTACCTTTTATATTTTTGGGGGGTGTTTTGAGTACCTCCAAATTTTAAAAGGAAAGGGGGCGGGCAGTTTCGTCACTTTCAGAATTTTTTAAAGTGTGGGAGAACCCTCAACTCTTCTGCTTACCTATGATTTAACCGTTATGTGTTATAAAAATCCATTTTAACGATAAAAATCATGGGTTTTTAAAAATACCATTCCATTTCAATGTTTTTAGCTCTGGACCTTCAATAGTATTTAAAAATAGTCATAGGTTCTCGAAGAAGGGGGAAAGTAGAGAGTGTACCTTCCTTGCCCATTTCTCGCCCCCCAAAGAGCGACCATCACTCCCACTTTTAGCATTCCCTCGTATAAAACCAAACGCAGAGGTGAAGTCAGAAACGCCTTTGTTTCTACCACATCGTTTTTTTCGTTATTGGAAGACATTTACCTACCTATGTCAGACCTGTGCACTGCCCCCTCCCCTTCCGCCTGGGGTTTTATTGGGGGGAATTACAAAACGGGGGGGGTAAAGCAGAGGAGAAAGAAAAAAAAGAGAAAAAAGTAGGAATAAGGGAAAAAAGGGACAAAAACAAGCGAAAATAAGGTAAAAATAGGTCTAAAATGGCTAAAATGCATTTAAATGAGCTAAAAACTGCAAAAAATTTGCTATGATGGCGTCATTATAGGTCAAAAATGGCGCCACAATTTTAGGGTACTTTTTCATTTTTTAGCGGGGGGGAGCAAATCCTCCAATAAAACGGGGGGGGGGCATTTCCAAACCGTGCACAGGTCTGACCTATGAATGATGTTTTCGGATTTTGACCAAAAAAAGAATAAAAAGGTGGGGTGGTGATGTGCGAGTGTCCCAAAAAATTTTTAGGTATACCTGAAATACCCTGTTTTCTGTTTTTAGTACTGGGTGAGACCCCCAGACTTTAAGGAAAGGGGTGTGTCCGGAGTATCTCCAAATTTTAAAGGGGGTTGTCGACACAGTAATCGGAATTTTTGGGAGGTTATAATAACATCCCCACCCACCCCCCTTTCGTACCTAGGCTATGCATACTGTGTTAATGTAGCGTTGTTATTATTTACTACCGTTTAGAAAATGCGCAATGACAAGGAGAATGTGCGGTCGGGGTCTCCGGTGTCCATTTCCTCTATGAATGTTCTGGAATCGGAAGTGGAGGAGCGATCCTTCGGCTGCGAGCCACCACCCAGTGTTTCCGAGCTGAAACAGCGAAGAAGGCACTAGTTTCCCACTTAATATTTAACATTATTACCATAGGTGTTTTTGGGGGGGGGACAGAGGGGTGCACCCCCCCCCCTAGAGCCAAAATTTTGGACCCCCCCAGAAAAAATTCAGGGGAGCCCCCCCCCCCCAAAGCTCGAGAGCGGTCCGGACTGACCCCTCCCCTAGCGAGGCTGACCCCAACCCCCCTCCCGACCGATTTGGAAGTATATTTTTTTATTTACTGTCAAAAACACGGGTTTTTAGTTAAAAACAGTGTTTTAATACACTTTTTAGGCCTAAATAGGCTGTTTTGATACATAAAATTCAATATTAGACCTAAAAACACTTAAATTATTGAGTTAAAAAAATTCTGCTAAAAAATTGGACCCCCCTTGACCCCCCCTAAATTTGAAATCTCGCACCCGGGGTCGACCCCCCCTAAAAAGCCAGGGGGGTCCGGACCCCCCTGGACCCCCCCTAAAAAATTTTGGCCTTCCACCCGGGGGTGGACCCCCCCCTAGCGGACCCGACCAAAAACACCTATGATTATTACCAGTAAAAAGTTTGCAAGCCATTAGTACTATTGTTCTAATCCTCTAATATTACCCTCTGAAGCTTTGGCAATGGAAAGCGGGAGGAACTTTGGAAATACGATCCTTAAATGAGCGATTAAAAGCTTATTTAATCTTCAAAACTATTCCTTATTTTTAACATTTTTAATAATTAAAAACAATTTCGCAAAATAGTTTAAGATATCACATCACTATTTAATTTATTATTAACATTATTAATTAATCATTGTTAATTAATCATGAATTTAGCACAAAAATATGGCGGAGCTCTGGGATTACCCTGGAGCTCGGAAAAACGGAGCTTTTAAACGATAAAACGCTAATTGCAACGAAGTACAAAGGGAAAGAAAAAAGAAGCCGACCCCACCCTTCCTCTTTCCCCTTCCTGTTGCCATTTACCCGTAACCAGAGTTTCGTTCAAGCCTGGTTGGTTCCGTCCGGCACGCTCCTCGCCTTGCTCACCTCCTCTTCCCAATCTCGGAGGAGATCAGCAATCGCTGCGGGACTCGCCCAAAAACCTACTGGTCCCAAGGTCGTGTTAATGTGTGTGCATATGAAAAGATGGTGTGTTGTGTGTGTTTGTGTTTAGCATAGCGGGCGGTTTGATGATGTGTATTGTGTGGGATTGATTTTGTATAGGTAAGAGTAGAGGAAAGATGAACCTATTAAATAAGCGAGGAAGGGGAAAGAGGACGGGTGGGGTCGGCTTCCCTAGTCTTAAAATTTTGGGTCTCCTTTAGGCGAAAATCTGAAAGGGCTCCCTAAATTTTTGAATTTTTTCACCCTGTCTAGAATTTTAAACATAAACCACCCTTCCTTTACCCCCAGGAAAATTTTAGATGGAATTTTATCTTAATTTTTTTTCGAAAAACGTAATTTTGTAATTTTTTAACATAATATTGTATTTTGTACACTTATTTTATACTAGAACAGCGCATTTTATTTGGACAAGTAGCCCGTGTCAGCCATTGGCTGACAAATAATTATATCCTGTATTTCTTAGATTCATTTGCTAATTTTTCGAAATTCAATCCTTTGATGATAATTCCCTGTATTGAAAGCTTTTCAAGGATATCTCATTTAACTCACTTCGTTCAGTAGTTAGCAAGAATGATCCCTTCCGTCTTTTTGGTAAAAATGCTTTGTTTAGCGTACAGATGTCCATGTTATTTTTTTTTAAAATTTTAACCCATTTATGACACTCTCTAAACTGTAAGCTTTACAATGATATCTGATTTAGCCCAATCGTTTTTGTAGTTTATGTGGAATGGAAGGTCCATCCCAATTTTTGAAAAAAATTCATTGTCCATCATAAAAATGTTCCTGTTGATTTTTTCAAAAAAAATGATACGCTGGCTTTCCATTTACTAATATCTATTGGTAATAAATAGCAATGGCAATAGCAACAATTAGCAGTAGAAAAAAATTTAACTTTAAAAATTTATAGAACCTTCTCCTGTGAAATTATGTTGTCCAGATTAAAAATGTCGATGTTATTTTTGTAAAACATTTAACCCCTTTATGTCATCCCCAAATTGTAAGCTTTGCAATTATACCTCATTTAACCTAATTTGTTTCGCGGTTGGAGAGAAGGGTCCATCCCTTTTTTGATGAAAATGCTTTGTCCAGTATAAAGATGTCCATGTTCATCTTTTCCAAAAAAACATAATATTCTGGCTTTTTACTGACTAATTACTCTAACCAATAAGTTTAGGCAAATTCAAGGACAAAAAATTTCTCAACTTCCAAAGTCCATATGGCTCTGGCTTTTCGCAACTGCGTTGTCCATTTTAAGGTTGTCCATGTTTTTAAATTTAGACACTTTTATGACATTCTCCGGCCTGTAAGCTTTGCAGTGATATTTCATTTAGCTCTCCGTTTTATGGTTGGGGAGGAAGGTTGTGCCACTTTTTAGTAAAAAAACGTTGTCCACCATTAAGATGTCTTAAGTTAATCTTTCCAAAAAAACATGACATTCTAGTTTTACATTGTCTAATTACTCTTATCAATAAGTTTGAGCCAATTCAAAGACAAAAAATTTTGAGTTTCCAAAGTCCATAGTTTTCTCACTTTTGTAAAAATGTGTTGTCCAGGCTAAAGATGTTCGTGCAAAATTTTTCAAAATTTCAACCTTTTAATAACATTCTCCGGACTGTAAGCTTTGCAATGATATCGGGAGAAACTAGGGAACACACACACGAGCGCGCGCACACACACATACACACAGACACACGCACACATTGCGTCTATTTATATATAGATAAGTTTACTATTAGCCTATAAAAACAATTAATAAATCCCGACCTTTGCGCGCTTAGGAAATGCCCCCCCCCAAATATTAGTGGCTGCGCACTCTCTCCCTGACCCAAAAAAAAACTACCCAAAAATAACGTCATTTTTGACCTATTCTGACGCCATCATCGCGAAATTTTTGCAGTTAGCCTATTTCATCGTATTTTAAGCCATTTTAGACCTATTTTTGTTTATACTTAAATTTCGCTTTTGGTGTCCTTTTTTTCTTCTAATTTTTTCTCCTTTTTTCTGTTTTTTTCTCTTTCTCCTCGGCTTTCTCCCCGTTTTATTGCCCCCGTTTAAAAAAAATTCCTTCCCCCCGTGCCCCTCCCATATTGGAATCGCTCCCCAATAAAACCCCAGCGGGGGGAGGGCAGTGGACAGGTCTGATAAACCTATACTCTGGTTGAAAATTAAATTACTTCTACTTCAGACACCAGACCCCCCTTCACCCCCTCTAGATCTCAAAATTTTCCACATCTCGCGACCATCTAAAAAATCAGGGAGTAATTTCGGACCACCCCCTTGGACCCCCTCACGAATTCATGATGCGATTTACCCGGGTCCCCCCTAGCTGCATGAGCCGAGTTTATCTATTTATGACCTTTAGCTACATTGAGTTAAGGTGATAAATTTAGATTTATAAAACAAATTAACAAGGAAACTAGTGCTTTTTAGAATTTCCGCCAATCAGGTTCATTTCCCGCCGGCTGCGGAATCGTCGGATCGGTCGCGGCAAAAGTCGGGTGGCTGCCGCCAGGAGGCGGGATCGGCGGCTCCTCCTGGTTTTTTCCGCTTCTTCTGGTCGGAGCTCCGGCGCGGATACGCTTTGGAAAACGACGAGGCCCGCTACGCCGAAAAGCGGAAGAAAGTCTACGCCTTCATCAAAATACCAAGGGAGTTGGAAAAGTTCCTTTTTTATGGTGGGTGAGGTTTATCCATTAGATCTTTTTTTGGTTGAGGCAGTGGGCTTTCCGCTACCACTATCCGCCAGAAAAATGATTTTAAAGCACAAAATTTGTCTAATTTCTTTTTACAGCTAAATAAACTGAAATTAATTGTAATAGTCTAGTCTTAAAAGAATTCAAATCAATGGTTTAAAAGATTTGTTATTGAAAGCGGATCTGCTAAATATCTTCCAGATTTTAAATTGATTCGTTTGATTTTAAAATCCGATGTGTACAATGTATATTGCAACTTTCAATTTTTAAAGCTAGCTATGCGCCTTGCCAGACCTGTGTAGGATCCGGCAATTCCCTCGTTTTAATGCCAATTGCCCTGAAATAAATCTAAAAATAATATTCGTTGTTTTTGATTTACTTCTTTAATTTTTTGCCAAATTTGACCTATTTTGCAAAACTTGTATTTTTTCCTTTTCGTCTTTTGGCCTATTTTTGGCCATTGCTTTCCTTCCCCTGTTTTATTTCACATCTTCAATGAAAAAAAAGCTCTTAACCACAGGCATTTTTGGTGTTACTTCTCCTTACTCCGTCCGTACCAGTTGAATATTTTTCTGTAGAATAGCACAGCCAAAATGGCTTTCACAAACTTGCCTCCTGTCTTAATTTTGTATTTTAAATTTTGAATTTTTCTTTCATCGTACAGATATATTCAATAAAAAATGGAAATGTTTTAAAAATAGTTTTAAATCATTACTAACTTCATTACTATTTTTTATAGGATTTTCTCAGTGTGCGGATGCATTCCTTTATATCTTCACATTCCTTCCCATCCGGTTCGTGCTGGCTGTATTCCATTTGTTGCTGTCACCACTCATAGGTTAATAATACTACAGCTAACCACTATTTTCACGTAAAAAAATTATCAGGACTTTATCAGGAAACAAAAAATTGATAATATAATATAGTTTGGTTGGACTGAGGCAAAAACAATTTTGTGTTTTGTGTCCCGCTATTATTTGGTTCAAACTAGTGGCTTGCCCACCAATGTCAGGCAAGAAAGTCCTATATCCATTTTTGACGATTTCCAGTTCTTACTATTTTTGGTTCCGTATAAATCCAATTTAGGATTTGTGAAGGTAAAGTCAACCAACAAGTGTAACTTTTTGGAGTGAACAGTAAAAGTACAAGAAGCATGTCTGTCTAGTATTGGTAAAAAATTATTCAGTTTCATTGCAGCATATTCAAAACCTATGTATTATCTTCATGATACAAAAGTCCAATCTCCTGCTCAAACCCAATCTTAGGAATGCACGGTCCCGACAGGTAAAGGAAGTAATTACCATGCGTGCTTTTGGTCGGGTACGCAATAGGGAGTCCAGACCCTTTTGGTTTTTTAGAGGGGAAGAGGAAGTTTATAGTTCTATTATTGAATTTCTATGATTAAAACAGGTTATTTAGACAACGAAAATTATAAAACTGGTTTTTTAACTAGAAAAGGTTTTTGACTTAAAAACTTTTTGACCCGACCAATTTATAAGTATAATTTTTTATTTATTGTGTAAAAACATGGTGTTCTAAAAACAGTGTTTAAATACACTTTTTAGGCCTAAATAGGCTTTTTTAGTATATAAAATTCAATATTAGACCTAAAAACACTTAAATTATTGATTTAAAAAAACGTTGTTAAAAAAATCAGTACCCTCTACCCCCCTAAATTTAAAATCTCGCACCCGGAGTCGACCCCCTCTAAAAAGCGAGGGGGTCCGGACGAGAAGCGAGGCAGGGGGTAAACCCCCTGCCCCCCCCCCCCAAAAAAAAAAATTTGACCTTCCACCTGGGTGTGGACCCCCCTAGCGGACCTGACCAGAAACATCTATGGGGGGTGGTTAAGTTTTGCTAGGAAGCTAGAAAGAGGAGTTTTTTAAACCCAAAATTCTTGGAGAGAAGGTTCAGAGGTCAAAAATTTGGAAATTTAAGTAAATGGAGCACCCTAGATTTTTTTCTAATGAGGTTAGAGGAAGGTAAACCTCACCGTATCTCTCCCCTTCCTTCTCCTTTTCACTTGTGCTCGAAAATTGTGCATGGCCGTAACCAGTGGGGAACAATTACATCCCTCTGTCATTTTCTCACAATCAATGGATAGATTGAATTTCTTTACTAACAAGCACTGGTTTGAATGCATTTTTGGCCGAATAACACGCAGTTCCCCCCCTCTGTCGCAAAATCCTGGCAACGGCCCTGCTGTTTATATGTTGAATTAAAATAAAACCTTAGTTATGTTGTAATGTCGACCAATGAGTGGTTAAGGCGGAATCGCCCCGTCTCAGATCTGTGACATTTTGAAAGTGATTCTTCTGTTGGTGGTGTCCCTGATCATGAACTTCGTGGACACCTCCTTCATGTATCATCTGGTCCGAGGCCAGGCCGTAATCAAGCTCTACATCTTCTTTAACATGTTGGAAGTGGCGGACAAACTATTTTCCAGCTTCGGACAAGATATCTTAGGTAGGTTGAGGCCTTTTTTATTTTTAGGTGCATGCACTGGTACGTCACACGCTTGGGACACACACCAATTTTTGATTTTACTTTATTTTCTCAGAATACATTCTAAATTCTTGCATTCCATAAAAAATATTTGATTTTACTTTATTTTCTCAGAATACATTCTAAATTCTTGCATTCCATAAAAAATATTTGTTTTTTTTTCTTTTGAAGACAACCACGTCTATAAAACCGGGTCACAAAATTGAAAATTATAAGACTTTAACCGTTTATCAATTTTATTAATTTTATACCAAACATAAGACAAACAACAAGCGTATGACAATGACATGTTTGTGCATAAATGAAGTAATAATTTAGTAATAATTATTAACTGACTTAAATTCGGCCTCTGGCTGTTATTTTTGCCATGCGCGAAGTTACGAAATGACATACGTATGGCTAGATACACGAAATGACGATCCATAGATAGTGAATTCGTTTCGTAACTTTGCGCATGGCCAAAAAAAAAACAACAGCCGGTGGCCGAAATTAAGGCTAGGCGAATTTTAGTCAGTTATCCTATATTCTTTACTGGAATTATAGACGCCCTCTTCTGGACTGCGACGGAGCCGAAACAGCGCTCCAGTTCCAGCAAACACTTTGGGACCGTGTGGCACCTGGCCCTGGCTGTTTTGTACGTCTGGCTGCACACCATGCTGGTCCTCTTCCAGGTATGGTATATTATTGTGGGATTTTTGGAGCCGTCAGCGGGGTTGTGGCGCAGTGGCAGAACTCACGGTTTGCGTAATGAAGGTCCCTAGATCCAGTCTCGACTGAGACACCATATATTATTTTAAATAATATTGATTGTTTGTTAATATTGTATTAATAGCTATTTGGTTGCGAAATTAGTGCTGAGTAACATCGGCCATGTGTATCCTGCTTTATGCGAATTAAATAAACTTTAAACTTAGAGCCGTCGAAAAATTTTGGAAATTTGGAGCAGCGAAAAGTTTTGGAAACTAAGACCGTCATAAAATTTTGGGCACTTAGAGCCATCAGAAAATTTTGGAAACTAAGAGCCATCAGAAAATTTTGGGAACTTAGAGCCGTCGAAAAATTTTGGAAAATTAGAACCGTCGGAAAATTTTGAGCCGAATGTAAATAGGACCCGCAAGTAGGAAATTTGGAGCCGTCGGAAAATTTTTGGACGTTTTTTTAGGCTTCGTGTTTAGGCGTACAAGTTTTTATTTTCGACTCCATATTGGCTCCATATCCATATTTCGGCTCCATTAACCCCTATTTTTTTGGCTCCAAGTTCCAGCCATGGCCGACCTATCCAAGCTTAAGGAGATATTTTCCTGGGGTAAAAGTCAAGATTCGACAAGGAAGAGCATAGGTCAAATGTAAATCCTCAAAAGTACCAGGCGTGGTGTCATAGGTGGGCAACCTCCCGGGATTTTTTAGGGGGCGGTATACTTAACCCTCGAAATTTAGGGGGGCGTGTCCCAAAAATCTTTTTTAGGGTATACCTCAAATAACCCATTTTTAGCTTTTTTAGTGGGGCTCTTTAACCGTGGGGTCCCAGCTTCTTGGCGTATCGGATTCCATTCCAATGTATTAGGGATTAAGCTGGCCTCTGTCTCGAGAATAGAAGAGGTTCTCACCCTGAGCCCCGTCAACCCTGCATCAGTAGTTTCTTGGGTATGCCTTAGGGCGCACTGATCAGAAGCCAAAGAAGCCCACGGGCCGCATCTATTTTATAGGATCCAGTTTCACTTTAGAACTACTGACATAAAGAAGGACAGCATTTAGTCATGTGGTACAAAATTTTCAATGCAGTGTTAAGGAACTTCAATAGAATTTATTCTCAAGTAGGACAGTGGAATTAAATCAATAATTGTACATTCAACTAATCTGTACAAAAAGAAAAAAAACAATCAACAATCAAATTGTAACAATCAAAGAAATCTTATCATTTATAGCTTTCATGATGAATTAAATCAATTCAATCTTTTAATTTCAATAAAGAACTTATTTATTCTCCCTAAAACAACATCTCAATTTGAAGTTTCAATCAAAGGACTACAACAAATACACTACACTTGGGTTTTTGAAGATTTATCAATTGATTCTCAAAAGATAAACCGCCAAGAACCTTTAACTCAAAGCAAAGTGTAAAGAAATTATCAAGTAACAATTTATTGAAATCACCAATACTAATCAAGGAAATTATATCACTTGTAGCTTTTACAATGAATTAAATCAATTCAATCCTTTCATTTCAATAAAGAACATTATTTTTGCTGAAAAAGAAATGTCAATTTGAAGTTTCAATGAAAGAACTACTACAAGAATACATGGGTTTCTGAAGATATATCACTTGATTATCAAAAGATTAACAGCCAAGAAACTTTAACTTAAAACGGAATGTAAAGAATTTATCAAATATCCATACAAAAATCACCAATACTAGTGGTTTGAATTCCAATCAATGTAACACAAAATATAAAAAAATTTTTGTTTGTAAAATGAAAATTTACAAACGTCTTTATGAAATAGGCCCTAGCACTGGAAAAAATGGAAAGAAAAAAGAAACGATGCAATTTTCCATTATCTTTAAAATAAGTAGTGTAGTGTGTGTTACGTGTGC
>JASAMX010025811.1:0-16516 GCA_030248175.1 Microlaimidae sp. YZB2_3
AGATTAGACTAAGCAGAAAAATGTTTCTAAAAAATTAAATGTATTATAAGTTTTACATTTGGTACAAAACTATTTTTAACATGAAAATTTAACAAATAACAAACATAAATGGGTGAAGTAAGCAAATACAAAAACACTTTATAAGGTGTCAAAAGCAGGGAGTATTAGGAGGTGTCCCCAGCCGCCGAAGGCGAAATTTTTTTTAAATATGCACTAAAAACGGCTTAAAAATCGTCCCTTGGTGTTTGCGTAAACATACATTTTACTTTTATTTTTTTATCTTAATTTCTGAACAATTGTGTCTGATCTTCAAAATTATCAGGCGATGAAATTGTATATAACACAACTGATGTCTTTAAATTTTTGCGAATGAGTATGGTGGAAGTTATAATAACAAAAAATATTACTGATAATATCAGACCTGTGCACGGTCTGGAAAGGCTCCCCGTTTTATTGAAGGATTTGCCCCCACGTTTTATTGCCCCTCCCCCGCCCAAAAATGAAAAAGTACTGAAAAATATGGCGCCATTTTTGACCTATAATGACGCCATCATTGTGACTCTTTTGCAGTTTTTAGCCTTTTTCAATGATTTTAAGCCATTTTAGACCTATTTTTACCTTATTTCCGCTTCTTTTTGTCCCTTTTTTCCCTTTTCCCCTTCTTTTTTTTCTCTTTTTCTCTCCTTTTTTTCTTCTTTTTTTTCTTCCCCCTGCGTGCCCCCCGTTTTATTGCACCCCCCCGTTTCAAAAAAGTTGCCCCCCGTGCCCCCCATTTTAAAATTGCCCCCCCCCGTTTTAACCCCGGGGGGGGGCAGTGCACAGGTCTGTAATACTAATTTTACTGTATATATATAAATCTGACCTTCCCGCGTAGCAAGGGCGTAGCCAGGGGGAGGGTTGTAGTAGGGGTGGCGAACCCCCCCCTTTTGGTTGGCGGAGGTAAAAATTTAGGAGTCCGAAGAGAACAATTTTTAAAAATTTCCTCGCGCTTAGCCGCCGCTCGCGCTCGACATTTATATACCTTTTTATTTACAACATTTAAGTGATGTTTTTAATGAATTTCAAAGACAATTTTAAAAAATTTTTTCGTGCTATCTCACGACTTTTAATATTATACCTTTTTAAACCGGAATTTTCAAGTTTAACTTAAAAAAACAATGCAAATAACAACAAAAAGAATCACTTAGTGCGAAGCGCAAAAAATTTTACCTTTTTTTAATGTCTTTTTTAACGGTATTTTGGAAAATTTGGAGTACACCGCCGACACCCCTTTTCCAAAAAATTGTATGGGGGTACAACCCCCCTTCGGAACTCCTGGCTACGCCCCTGCCGCGTAGCGGGAGAGTTTATATTGATTAATTTCTAGATTTAACAATGCACAAAGATTTGTATTAAATTTTTATAACTCAATATTTGAAAAGTAGAAAAAAATCTATACAAACTGCTACGCTCTACCATGGGGGGAGGTGGAAAAGCGGACCACACCACAAGTGAAAAACCGTTGTTAAGGGGGTTTAAAACTGTCATTATCAAACCTACATATCTTATAATATATGAGTATAATAATATAACATCTATATAGTATTGCCATTCAAGTATATTTAAAGCAAAGGCACATGCCTTAGCTGTGTATTGAATGGTACAGTCCATCGAAATTTAAAAAAAACTATCAAAATTTCAGTTTTTTGGGTATTTTTATGCTTTTGGAACGCCATAGAAATGTTTTTGAATTTATATATAAAGAAAAATTTTTCTCCCAAAATTAAAAAAAAACGTAAGGGTTTACAAAAAAATCCGGTTTCGCTGGATTTCGGGTGTGGGTGGCCGCCCCCCGGGCCACGCCACTGGTATTAGGTGATTTCCCACTGACCAGTGAGTGTCACTCTCAGGTCGATGAACAATTAAGGGCGCGGGTCTCGAGTAGAATGGGAATACTGGACCTTATTAGACACCCCGGAATTTCATTACATAGTGAGGAAATGGGGAACCCTGCTCCGTCACTTGCGGCAAAGGTAACTTTTGATTTGTGTTTTTTGTTTATCATTTGATTTTCATAGGGAGTTTAAAAAATAATGTTAGTAATAAGCATACATGGGCAAGTTGGTCCGGAGTGGGGGGGGGGTTAAACCCCAAATTAGGGGAGGGGGTTAAAATCCGAGAAACGCAAAATACCGATATATTTTTTTTTTTTCTGGAATGCATTTTACCCATATGCGTTTTTCAATTTTGAAGGAAAAATAGGTGAAAAAACGCTAATTTTAGGTCAAAAGCCCTTTCTTATTGAATTTTTTAGCTTTTTATAGTTTAAAACATTGATTTTGACCTCAAAACTAATATTTGGAGGCAGTTAGAAGTCATTTTAAAGACATTTTTTTCTCTTCATTTTTACCAAAATTGGGGGGGATTAACCTTTTCTCCCCCCACTTCTGAGTGGGGAGGGGGGTGAGTGTCCCCTCTCAGGAATTTGGGAGGGGTGAACCCCAAACCTTCACCCCGTGCCAATGTTTGGTAATAAGTATTAATTGGTAGTGACGGTCTGAACTGTAGAACCCCCAGAACACTAGAATCGGAACCGGAATGGAGATTTTCAAAAAATCCAGAACAGGACACTGGAACCAGAATTCCAAATTTTGCCGGGAACATCTGGAACCAGCACTGCCCATGGCTATTAATTGGTGATGTTTTTATTTCCTAGCCTTCAGTATCATACTCTCAATATTCTTTTTTTTATCATTTAAATTTACATCCTTTCACTAATCAGTGCTTAGACTACTTTAATAAAGTTACCCCAAGGTAACTTCTAGACCAACTCTCCTAAAAGCAGAACCAGTTTGAGTTTCTGTTGTAGTGGTAGTTTTGGATGTTGGTCTGGGTTTGATTAATGGTTTACTTCAAAGGTTTGTTGTGGTCTGGAGTTCTACAGTACTTTTGAGGTCTATTATAGTTTGGAGTATACATTACTTACTGTAGTTGTTGATTGCTGGATCAGGTCACATCCAGAAAGTTGCTGACTGCTTTTGGATTGGACCAAAGATCTTCCAGTTGTAAGTTGGTTGGATTTGCACGGCAATTGAAAAGGTGCGGCACGTCGTGCGGTTTTTTGCCACAGTCAGGGCACACGTTTTTCACAAAATTGTCGAGCAGTGATCGATAGGAGTTAAGCTTTAGGCAATAGCCGGATCTGAGCTGGGCCAGGGTGCATCTGGCCCCACAGGAGAGCTGTTGTTCACTTTGGTGGATATACGGGGATTTGACTTATCTACTTTAAAGTTTAGTTTACTTATTCTGCTTTGAATAATTTATTGGATACTTTATTCTTATGAATTTTGTTTTAAGTTTTCAATGATTGAGAGTCTAGTATTTTTTGGAATGTGTTTGAATCTTTTTTAGTCTTTATTATAGTCTACTTTTGAATTCTAATCTAGTTTTAAATGAACTCCAGTCTGGTCGCTGTTTTAACATCCAGAAGCAGGAACTGGATTGTGTTGAATTTATTTTAGTATAAAATTTAGTTTACTTATTCTGATTTGAAGTTTAAAATAATTGGACTGTAGTCTATTTTAGACTATAGTCTAATCTTTTCTGGTCTCTAGTCTAGTCTACTTTAATTTTTAGCCTAGTTTTTATCAAATGTGGACTGTGATATAGTCGCTGTTGAAGTACTGAGAAGCAACAGAAGAATTCTAAAGTTTCTAAAAAATTCTAAAGTTTGTTTCCAGTATCCTGGCCTGCTCTTGGTGGGAATGCAAAACAAAACAAAACAACATCTTTTAATGCTTTGTTTTCAAATCAGGATCACAACAAAACCAGTTACCAACTGGCAACTTTTTGCCAAGCTCCAATCCAAAACCCACGCTCTAGCTGGAGCTTCAAATACTGCGCGTGGGGGATGTTAAAACCAACCCTAACAGGGGCCAGATAACACAAATATACACCACCTCAAACATTTAGGCAACAAAGCATAACTGAGCAATACCACATACCATAGATGAAACACAGTCAAAAAGCCATGGGAGGTGAGTTTACCCTGAGAAAATGAGGCAAACACACTTCAAAATCATACGAAGGGGGTCAACTATGGGGGTCCGAACCCCCCCTACCTTTCTAGGGGGGCACCCGGGGTGAAAGACTTAAAAAACACAAGACGGAGCGTCAGGCGGGCCCTGATACACAACAACAAAATACTTTTAAACCATTAAATATTTAATAATATTTTTTTTAAGATAATAATACATTTTATTGAATAAAAAGCCATGTTTAAGGATAAAAAGGGGTGTAAAAACATGAATTTTATTTTAAAAATTATGTTTTTGCATTAAAGAAGATTTAGTATAAAAAAATTATCAAAATTTTCTTGAGAGGGGAGGGGAGGGGTCAGATTTTAAAATCTAAAGGGAAGTCAGGGGTAAAAATTCGAAAATTTGGGGGATGAGGGGGCCCTTGGATTTTTTTCCTCAGGGGGAGGGACCGAATCTCGAGGCTAGGGGGGGCTGGACCCCACCCTAGCCCGCCCCCCTTGTTCATCTATGCACACAACTCTACACTAACATAATAAACACAAATACAATACCACTTATTTGGAAACTCTCCAACTACATTCCAATTCCAAAACCAAACAAAAACATCAACAACAGCCAATTATTCAGGCCCATCTCACTCATATCCGCACTTGCAAAAATTTGCAAAAAAATCATACTCCACAATCAAAAATCAAAAAATCATACATCACAAGCAACATACCAACAAAACATACCAACACGGCTTCAAAAAACAACACTCCACATACACAGCATTACAAACACTTTGCACTCACATAGCAGCAGGTTTCAACAAACCAAAACCACCACACCGCACAGTTGACATAGCAAGCACTGTATATTTTCAAAGGTTTTGACACTGTCAATTACCACACACTTATACACAAACTCGCACAAACACAGGTACCAAAAACTATCACAAAATTTATAAACAATTACATCAAAGGCCGCAAAGTATACACCACATACAACAATCACAATTCAAAGCAAAAACTCATAAGAACAGGAGTCCCACAAGGCTCCTGTCTATCACACACACTATTCAACATCTACACCAACACTATAGACATCCCAACACCACCACCAAACGTACACTTAATGCCTTTTTCCAAAGGACGTTTTGTCATAAGTATGAACCAGCCTTTATGCAACAGATGCGCTCAGAGTTCTGTTTGTTCGCACAAAATATTATATTTATACGTGTCACACTTTCTTCACACCACGGTGATTGCTTACATTCGATAAGTCCATTAGGTTAAACAAAGTTGTGTTATCACACTATCTAATCGTTTTTAAAATAAAAGTTTTAAGTCCTAATCCCATTATCACTAACCAAGATTCTAATATAACTTTCAAATTTATTTATGTCATTAAAACTAAATTGTAAACTAAATTACCTTGCGAATACGGATCAACTTTTGGCGACCGATGTTCCAAAACTGGATAACTTGTGCTTTTGTTCACTCCCAATACACCCTTATCGATAAAATATTCAACATGCTAAAATACAATTTGCAAGTATATTAATTAGTAGACAAAATTATAGGAGCATTATCAATTATTCCCAGTGTGTCTGGAGTAGATATATGATCTAAAATAATACCAGGAGTTTATATATATATATGATATAATTTGACCCGAACTGGCCAGAAAAAGCAAACTACTGAACTATTATTATTTTTTATTATTTGTTGGTAGGTTTCATACGATTTTAAATATTTGTCAACATTTTTATGCATTATTTATGTATTTTCAGAATAAAACCCATACACTTAAAAAAAATAAAAAAAAAATAAAAAAACACATACACTTTTATAAAAATGCTAAAGCTAAATTCTTCCAGGCTGAAATTAAGGGCGTAACCGCTCTCCGCCAGAAAGAAATAAACAATAAACCCGCGAGCGAGAAAAATTTTTACAAAAAAGTTTTCAGCGGTTATGTAACCAATTATTATCTAATTATTATTATTTAGTTGCGTCATGTGTTTCTTTGCACGTGATATTTTCTCAAAGAAAAAGAACTTTACCACTCGACTATTTTAACCCTGATAGAATTTATGTTTATTTTAATTTTTAAAAAAATTTATTCAATTTTTTTTCATTAGTACTACATAAGTTTTGCTCTGAATCAGGAAAAAACATTCTATCGATTCTTTTTTTTTTGTTAACCCGAAATTTTTTTTTTACCAATGGCATTTCCAAATTTACTGGCAGATTAAATTGATTTAGAGATGTTCCGTCATCACGATAGTTGAATCAGTTAAAGTTAAAGTTAAATCCAATATAAATTTATAATGGTGATTTGGTAATTTTTATTACCAGTAGAGTATAGTAACCGTTTTATGGCAAAACAATGTCAAACATCCAGTTCTTACATGTATAGTTGTTACATCCCCTACTGCGACCTTTTATATTGTGGTATTGAAGTTTACAAACATCAAACCTGCTTGTAGTAGAAATAGTCCGACAGACTTAGAAACGACTGCTGGACTGTGCATTTTTTAATTAAATGAGAGTTACTAATTTACTTATAATCATTACCTACTTAAAATTTTAAAACGATACTTATATTACAAGCGGTTAATGTCTTTTTTTATTAGTTATCATAATGCCCAAGCCCCAACTGCATAAACAACCTTTAGATCATTGTCATAGATTTAAGTGTTTATGCCGTAGTGACGTCAACTTGCTGGTTGAATGCTTTTTACTCGTTTTTTTTATTTTTTAAATAATTGTTTATTATTTTAAGTGCAGAAAAACTAATTGAAGTGTAATAATTGCTTATGTAGAATTATGCTGTCAAAGAAACATAATAATCTTAATATATAAAAGCAATATTTATTAGATCAAAAATGTTTTCAAATAGAAAGCTGCAAAAAATCATTCAACGAAAACTTTTTTAATATACATATGCAATAAAACTTTGAATGCAGTGTGTCATTCAAAATTAATTATTGTACAAATTTGTGTAACAATTATAAATCACAAAATAGGATTCTAAATTTAAAAGATGATGTAGAATATACGTAACTTGATTAAACCATTTATCATGAAAGGTTAAGGTTGAAATTACAATGTTGTTTTAACAGAAAAAAACGCAACAATTTTGGAGAAGAAAAAAGATTTTACAAACTTAAAACTTCGAACTAAAACCAAACAGTTAACGAATGTTAAATATACCTGAAGCAATCGAAATTTAACAGAGGCACTTTGATCTGATTGGTTTTCCACCTAAAATAAAATAACACTAGTAAATATAGATTGCGGTTAAAAAAATAAACTAAAGGCTGGTTCATACTTATTACAAAACGATCTTTGGACAAAGTCCAAAGGACAATTTTAGAAAAGCCAAAACGTCCTATGGACTTTTTCCTTTGGACGAGGTATGAATGCTACTTAGAGTCCAAAGAACAAAATTCAAAGGTGAAAGTTCAAAGGACAAAATGTATGTACACGCTGTCCTTTGGATTTTGTGCTTTGGACTTTGTCCTTTGGACAAAAATCCGAACCCTTAGGGTAAACCAATGTTACCAGTCTGACAAAAAGGGCTTATAAAGAAACTGTTTTCAGAATCTGAGACCAGTTTCAGATTCTGAATTCAGTTTCAGAAGTTTAGTGAAAAGTTAAAAGACAAATTGTAAGATTCTGAATCTGGATTCAGAATCTGAATCTGAATAGATTTAAAATTTAAAAGAAAAATCTGAAAAGGTAAAATATCGACCCCAGATTTAATTTTTTATTTGGAGTTCCACATTTTTAGGTATAATTATATATTTTTGGTTTAACTATTATCAATTTTTGATTAAATAATTTAGCGTTTAATTGAAACCGAAATAAAGTTATAATTTAAACATAAAAATTTTGTTATCATCCTAAATCCAACTAAATATTTTTATTAAAATTTTTTTTAAATGCTGAGGTTACTATAGGTCGAAGGACTATAATTTTTTCTATGATTTATTTAAAGCTAAAACTGTAAAATTTTGACTATCTCGTCTATATAGTTTTAATATTTATTTATGTACCTAATGAAGCTAGTTTTGCTATAAACAGAAGAAAACCTTTTTAAATTCATCTTCAAATTTTTGAATAAAAATTCCAGTTATATTTCTGCATTGTCAGCATCGAGCGGCTGTTTCCTCATTTTCGTTCAAGACAAATTTTTTCGCTTTAATAATAAAAAAGGTAAAAGTTAAGATTTTACTTGGGCATGAAGTCTGATATTTTCACCGCAGACATAAGCGGTCCTTTCCAAGGTTACCCTTAGGCCTATCGGTCCCCTTCGACAGCATAAACAGCAAACGGTTTTCCGATCTTGTCCGATCATCGGATTCTGAAAAAAAAACGTTGTATATTTCGGTCAAGATTAAAACCATTTAATACAGTGAAACAGAAAAGTATAAATAGTTTAGAATTAAAGTTTTTTTTGTAAAAATTTTAATTTAGACATTGGAAAAATATTTCATTTATTATAATATTTATATATGAATAACAAAAAGCCATCTTTGTCAAAATTTTAAATTAATGCTAAGACCAAAATTATGCATTTCACGCAAACAAGCATATTTAAGAAGAAAATAAATATAAGAAATTAAACCGAAATATAAGAAGAAAATAAATACAGGATACAAGATAGTAAGCGAAATGTTTAACCAAAATGTTGAATTATATTTTACTGACCTCGTAAAATTTATTTTATGGGGATATAAAAGAACCAATTAAAATTGTGTGGTTATGAGATTAAAAGAAGAATGAATGAAAAATCGTGTTGCAATCTAAACACAGTGACTTTTTTAATCGAAATCAATTAATTAAATAAATAATTATTGAAAAAATATACAATTTTGAATATAATTCGTTTTTGCTTAAACTTTTGAGTTGTTTCGTTGTTAAATATTGGATTAAATTTTTTTGTTTTTAAAAAACATCGAAGTCAGCATCGAAAACATATTACCTATAGTGTTTAGAGTTTACCCACCATTCAATAACTTTAATTTTTTTAAATTGATTGCGGCTAAACCAACTCGAAACAAAAAAAATGCATTTTGGAAGAGTTTAAAAACTTGCATCCGTATACCAACTTATGATGTAAGTATTATTGCAGCTATCTTATCTTTGGTAGAGACTAAAGTTCAAAAATTCAAGATAGAATATATTAACATTTTTTTATTAAAAAATCATGTTTTTTTTATTTTTTTACTTCAGGTACTTTCGTTTAACTATACATCTTGGATTTAACATGTTTTTTGCTCTACTTATAAGAAACGAGTATTCATTTTTGCTTAAAAGGTTTTTTCTGAACGAAATGAATATAGAGATTCATTTGCGTGTGGTTTTTTTATTTCATAGAGCCATCATTCATCGCATTTATAAGACATTAAATGCGTTAGCGAAGAAACAATATCGCTATTGAAAATGCCAAAAAAAGTAAAAATATTAACCGCGTGAGAAAAAAACACCAAAACTGCTGTTTTTTCGAATATTTGATTTTTCCCTGTAAACCTAGTCATAAACAAGAAACATGCTAATCATATGGAAGAATTTCGTTAATTACAGACAAGCTTGCTGTAATGAAACTTTGCGTATAACAACCAAAATTTCCAAAATTTGTGCAAATAATAACCACAGAAACATCTGCCGCCAACATCTGCTTAACTTTATCGCATAGAAAAAAAGTGCAATAAAAAGAATATACATTTGAAAATACTAAGTCGCACATTTTTTAAAACTTAGATTAGTTGAAGATTAAATAGCTTATGTAACTAACTAGCTTATGTATGTAACTAGTTTATTTACGTTTCCCGTTTAAAACAAAATAACTGATAAATATATAAATAAAACAAAAAAATAAAACTTAAATATGTTAAGATATTTGTCCATAATAGGGAATTTGGAGCCAAAAATAGGGAATTTAAAAAAACCTAAAGTTTAAAATTGTTTGAAACCTGTATCTGAGCCTAAACCTATAGACCCAAGTGGGGAATTTGGAAAAAATTAGCTTAAAATCGACAAATCCTTTTCGTCCTCTAAGTTTAAGCCTAAATATAGCTGAGGACAATTCAATTTTTTTTATTTTGGATACCAAGTTCCCAAACTTTTTCGACGGCTGCCAGTTCCCATTTTTGGCAACAAAAACCCACGTACTTCGTCAATTTCTAAAATATTTTACTCACCAAATATTTTTCGTCCATGCAGTCGATATAGGGCCCGACAATAGTAAAATACTTTATACCCTGAGGAGGACTAGCGTAAGGAATATCGATTACAACCTAAAATAATGACGTATAACATAATAATATAAATAGAATAATATAATTAAAAGTTAATTATCATAATAACAATAATTGATGCAACATGATTAGGTAGGACCGGTAATTAGAAAAACCCCAACCGTAACACGAGTTAAATTAACAACATTTCTTAAAGGTTTTGATATATTGTGAGTTAAACCTTGCATAGATTTTCTGCATTAAAATCGTAGATTACAGTTTTTTATTAGATCTATACATTATGCTATTTTAGGTTCCTTAGAGCCAAGAAAATTTTGAGCTGGAACTTAGAGCTAAACGTACGAGATTTCTCAGTCGTAGTTATGGATCCGTGGCAAGTTTTGGAACTATAGGATCCTAACTAATAACTTAAATTTGGCTTAGATTTGGGTTTCATCTTGGATATAGGTATTAGCGACGATTGTTGTTCTTTATATTCCCTATTTCGGCCTCAAGTTTGAGTTCAAAACTCCTTTGATTTCATCAACTGTAAATGAAGCTGAAAATAAACAATGGAGCCAGAATTGGGGAAGTTGAAGCCAAAAGTATAACATTGTAAAACTTATACCAAAGCCTAAACCTAAACTTAATTTATTTTGTTTTACTATCAGCTACAATTTTTTTATTATTACGTTTCTAACTTCCCAAAACCTGTAAATTTCCTGTTTATGGCTCCAAAGATCTCTTAGTCACGAATTGTAGAAAAATTCTATCCAAATTTACTTTTTTGTAGTAAGTATTGTGATCACGTCAAGAGAACTAATTCGCACCCAAAGTGAACTAAGTTTAAAAATGCTTGATAAGAAATGAACTTTGTATGGGTAGATAGATGTTATAAAATCACCCAAATTATGAAATAAACTGTGAACGGTTGGTAGATGACATCACAATCTATCTAGCCATACGCAATTCATTACATAACTTTGCGCATGGACAAAATAACAACCGGTTGCCGAAATTAATATCTGGCCGAATTTAAGTCAGCTGCCGTACCTTAATATAGTAGCGAATAGTGCCAGCCTTGGACTCGAAAGAGCAGGGCAGCGCCGATTGAGGAAGGCTGAAAGAAAATGGGAGCTGGTGCATACCCCGAGGTAAAATTGGAATAGAACCGTCGTCTTCGTGTTTATCTAAAATAAAATACAGATTAACAAAAATAAATAATTTATCCGGAGAAAAGAATGAAGCTTATTTAGTTTTTCTCGTCTTGCTAATTTTGAAGGCTGAAAAAGAAGGGCAGCTGATGCATACCCCGAGGTAAAATTGGAATAGAACCGTCGTCTTCTTGTTTATCTAAAATAAAGTTCATAATGACAAGAATAATTAATATATATAGAGAGAAGAATGCAGCACTAGGTATTAATTTTTATTTCTGTTCTATTTCCAACATGAAAAGGAATCTGCAGACCGCTGCGCAAATTTTGGCATACTGGCGTGGATATCCCAGTACATCGGTGTGCATGCCCTAAGACTGATTTGTTTGTACAGAATGCAAAATTTTGATTACATTACCTTTTCCCCAAATCACAGTTTTATCGTCCAGCAAATACTGATCGTCTTTCACTGTACGTCTTTCGCCGCTTTTCATAATCTTCCATTCCGCGTGAGCTTTTCCTCTTAGCACAGCCCTAATTCCTACAAAATAAGTCACAGTCGGTATAAAATTAACCCGACTCTCCGACTCATAATGTTTATAATATTTGTGTGCGTTAAAAGATAAAAAAGGGTCACAGTTACAAGTATTTTATGATGATTCTGACTCATTTTGTTGGAATTTCGTATAGCAAAAAATGCATATGGCTTACCCTCTGTGGTGTTTATGTATCAATTAGTCCCTAAATATTTACCTCTTATTACCTAACCTGCTTCTGCCCCTATTTAGGTGTTTTCTCCTAACCTGCTTTCTAAATTTTTTATAATGTTTCTGTATTTGCTTACTTTACCCATTTATGGTAGTTATTTGTTGAATTTTCACATTAAAAATAATTTTGTGCCAAATGTAAAACTTATAATACATTTAAATTTTCAAAAATTTTTCTGCTTAGTTTAATCTTTATTTTATTTTTTTACCATAATTTTTCAAAATATATACTTTTCAATTATTATATAAATTTTATAACATTGCATTAAAATATAATCTCTGTATTTACTTATTTAAAAATTTTTTCCATCAATATATTCTTAAGTAACATCAAATAACCTTTCCTTTCCCTTATTAGCAAATTATAAATTATAAACGTTTATGTAAAATTGCTATACCCATTATAGCATGCTAGCACGTTGTTTAAAATTCCTAATAATGTTTCAATTTTTGTGTGTTTTTTTGAAATTTAATGAAATCTTTTTTTTAAATGGAATATATGAATATTTAAGCAATTTTATGCGTATTTGTTTTAAATAAAACCTAATAAAACTTAAAATTTTAGTGAGGAGTTTTCTTAATAGTGCGGTGCGGAGTTAAACTTTTTGTCCTCAATTTTGCTGTTTTTTGTAAAAACCTTACCCCTGCTCCCCATAGCCCACAAAAATTTTTTCAACAAATACCTCCAGTGGTTCAAGAGTTATGACCACCCAAAAATGGCGTTTTTCGAAAATTCTGTACGTGAAAAAATTCTCAATAAGTATGACGGTTTAAATTACAAATTATGCACTCAAAGAAAGCGGCGACTTTTTACTTTAATTTTATACCTTTGTTGTTAAGATTGATGCAGTATTTGTCGAGATATTGCGTTTCATGTACAAAAAACCTTCTGTTTTTTTCGGTAAAAAATAATGCTCAATAAGTATAACGGTTTAAATTACAAATTATGCACTCAAAGAAAGCGGCGACTTTTTACTGTAATTTCATACCTTTATTGTTAAGATGGATGCAGTATTTGTCGAGATATTGTGTTTCATGTACAAAAAACTTCCTGTTTTTTTTCGGTAAAAAATCCAAACGACAGCAGTGCATTGATTACGTTTGCCCAACATTTTTGCCGTTACTTCGTATTTTTAGCAAAAAATCTTGTTTTTTAAGATTGTTATACCGTATTTTAGCAATTATTTGTCGAATTAATCAGTTTGAAACAAAGATTTTAATTTTTTACGGCTAAAATTTAATGATTTTTACATATTTTATCCCGGTAAGAACGGTTCTCAGACATAAAAATGTCTCGAAGGCAGAGCGGAGGCAGTCAAAACGGCTTCGGAGGCAGGTGCGAGGCAAGTGTTTTTTCCTTCTATGTTACAACGACAAGTGTTTCATATGTCGAGGCAGGTAGAAAAAAGCGTTATTTTGCTTCGGAGGCTCGTAGAAGCCGGGACGGAGGAAGGTAAATTTTCGAATTAAGGCAGGTATCAGAAAGGGAGGAAGCAGGTATTAGGCAGCAAATTTTTTGATGAGCGAAGAAAAAGCAGTTAACACCCGCTTTTTCAAATGAGGCACCCTGTCTGTACTATAGGTTTTAATACGGCGGGATATAAAGAATTATTTGCTTCAATTCGCTTTTTTAAACGTCAGAAGCATACGAAGTAGTCCAGATATATTTTAACTACAGTCTAAAAGACTTTATTTCAATCGATCTTTTCAATCGATCAATCGATCAATCGCGTTTTCTATAAAGGTAGTTTTTTTTGTTCATGCTGATTAGTCTTTTTTTGTATATTTATTTCCAAATTTTAAATCTTTTAACTATTAAATGTAATTTAATTTATCGTTAAATTTAATTAAAAATCTCGGTAAAAGTCTTGACTAAGGTCAGTATTTAAACAAAATATAAAACTTATTTTACATTTTGGCGTTCGAGAAATTAAACGACAAATATACAAGGATATTTGTGAATATAAAATTTATAATATTTTATGTGATTTTGAGGAGTTTTTAAAAGTTACTAACTTAAATTGACGTATTAAACACCACATTAGAACAGCATTAGCTCCTTAGCAAAGCTTCAATTAGCTTAAACCTGCTAAAAACAAAGTGCGAATATTATGTTACAGCATATTTAATGAGAAATATTAACAATAATTTTTTTAAAAATCAATATTACCTTTAATTTTAACATTTTCGGTATTTTCTAATAAAACATGACCAGATAAAGTTTCTCCAGCATAATAAACGTCTTTTTCTAATCGTATGTCAAAACTCCTCAAATAATCCATTTTATATCAAAGTTTTCATCTGAAATATATAACACAGTATTATTCAAGATTCGAGTCAATAGGAGATAAAGGAACTTGAACTGGAACTTAAATCTAAAAATACTACACTTGAAGCCGCAAGTATTGTAAACTTAAAGCAGATAGTTGAAATCGCGAAAGTTATATTTGTTATTTAGGGAAGTGCCTACCATTTGCGGCTTTAAGTTTGGTTTAAAATCATGGTAATTTTTTGGAGTCGTAAATTAAGGCTAACGGTAATTCCCATGGACCATGGACCAACATGAACCGCATCCATGACCAGTGAAGGCCTCTCAACAGGGACCGTACAAATTCCCACTTGTTAAAATCCCTACTAACTTTTAAAAGAAACAAAAATCTCCTACAAGTTCCTAAGCCTAAGCGAAGCCTGAAAAATAACCTAAACTTTATCAAACGGCTGCGCGGAAAAAGCTTACGTGGTTTTTTAGGTTTCGCTTAGGCTTAGGAAATAAGGAGGAAATTCGAGCGGCGCGATTTGTTAAATTAAGGCTTTCGCCCCTCATGGACGCGGTCCGTGTTGGTCCATATCCATGGGAATTACCGTTAGCCTAATTTAAGAACTTTGAGACGTCGATATAGTTTAACTATAATATACATATAAGGCCATCAAATATTTGGATTCTATTAATATATAAAAAACGGAATTTTTAAACATTTTGTGGAAGAAAAGGTAGTCCTATCTACCTAGACCTAGACCTACCTAGCGCAACAAAATTTTGGGTCGACGGTCCCACCCAGAATTAGTTACAAAATATATATTTTTAAACCATTTTTAGAAATTGGAAATTTAATAACAATATTGAAACAATTTTATATATTTTTGCATTTTAAACCATTGTTTTAAGCTATTTTGTGTACCCAATATTTTTTATATAAATTTGCTGGTTTAATCACAAAACAACTTTTTGTAATGTTTTCATTTGATACATAAAGCCGTAAAAAAGTTATCTGATGGGGAGTCAGAAGATTTAAAAATAAGTTGCATATGATGTTGGTTGACGAAAGAAAAACACGATCATAGAACACAAAAATAACATAAACATAAAATAATTAAAAAAACAGCTGGTTGTTTATTTTTTCCTGTCTCATACAAGAAATTTATTTTTTTATTTTTTATCCTATCATTTTTATAATTTGCAGTATTTCAAGTTTCAAAAATTCTACATCAAAATACACCCAATATGAGAGGCATTTTGTTTCGTAGCGGGACAAGTGATCTGAATTTTATTCCGCACTTCCATATAAAATCTATTTCTATAATTCAATATTTCTATCGTGTGCGGTGTTAAAATCTACTGATTTGAATCCATATTCTCAAAACATTAAATCCATTAAAACCATATCAAAACTTATTAAAACCTGGAAAATCTCATTAAAATCAACAATTTTAAAAAAATCCATATTCATAAAATTTACATTCATATTCTCAAAACTTATTAAAACCTGAAAAACCTCATTAAAATCAACAATTTTTCATCAAAATCCAGTTATCTCCTCGAAGCTTTAAGATATGAGTCTTTAAAAATAGCTAAAAAGCTTTGCTTAACCTATCTACTTCTAAAATTTTTGAAAAAATATGACAGATAAAGCGAACGGAAATGCCTTTAGCTTTATTTTGACATTTTTATTCTAAATTTTGACAAAGTGTTTGTTATCAGTTTTTAAATTTACCGCATTTCTAAAGCACTAAACATAATAATCAAAAAATATATTGAAATTTTTTTGGAAAAAAAATTTTGAAAAATTGAAAAAATAACTTAAATATAATAAATAAATAATAATTAATTAATTAATTAATTAAATAATTAAATAACTTTAATATAATATATAGACAGACCCAATCCCCTGAAAGAAAACTTACCGATTCGAAAATCAGTACATTTTTATGTAAATCTTACTAAAAAAGAATATTAAAAAATATAATAAAAAGAAGAAGCAGAAGGAGATGAACATGAATCTCAAAATTTAACCACGTTCTCCAATAATGGTTCAGGCGCGGCACCGCGGGACTAACGCCCGCCCGGCCCCA
>JASAMX010025812.1:0-13614 GCA_030248175.1 Microlaimidae sp. YZB2_3
AGTACTTTAAAGGTCTATTCATACTTATGACAAAACATCCTTTGGACAAAGTCCAAAGGACAAAAGTCCTTAGGACTTTGTACAAAGGACAAAGTCCAAAGGGAAAAGTCCAAAGGGAAAAGTCCAAAGGACAACGTATTGATACTTCTTTTGTCCTTTGGACTTTTCCCTTTGGATTTAGTCCAAAGGACAAAGTCCAAAGGACTTTTCCCTTTGGACTTTTCCCTTTGGACTTTTCCCTTTGGATTTTGTCCTTTGGACTTTGTCCAAAGGACAAATTCTGAGTAGCGTTCATACTTCGTCCAAAGGACAAAGTCCAAAGGACGTTTTGGCTTGTCCAAAGGACGTTTTGGTTTGTCCTCTTTGGACTTTGTCCAAAGGACGTTTTGTCATAAGTATGAATAGACCTTAACTCCTCCTCTATTTATAAGGCATTCTTTAAAACTTACATAAATGGTTTGTTCTATTTGTAAAGCATTTTTGAAAAGTAACATAAATGGTTTGCGATTAAGTATAATATTGCTTTAAACAAGAATATACTGCTAATAATTATGTGAAAATGTACATATATTATGTAAATAAAACAATAATTTAGGTTTAAAAAAATTGAAATATGAAAATAAAAATTTTGTTCTGTTTAGAAAAAAAACTTTTGTGTAATAAAAAAAGTTTTTTTTTACTCACAAAGTGCTTAAATTATAAAATGTGACTATTCATTACATAAACCAAATAATTAACAATAAAAATTTTGATTTTTATTTAAAAAAATGACCAAAATTACAATCTCTGCTAAATTTTTGCCTGCCCCGGCCCCGGTTCCCGGCCCCGGCCGGGAAAAATTTTCTACCCCGGCCCCGGCCCCGGCCCCGGCCCCGGCCCCGGCCCCGGCCCCGGCAAATTCAAATTTCTCTACCCCGGCCCCGGCCCCGGCCCCGGCATCAGCAAAAATTCTGCCCCTGTCGATCACTTAGTGTTGGTATGTTGTGTTTGATATGCTGCTTGTGATGTATGGGAGTATGATTTTTTCACACGTTTTTGCGACTGCGGATGTGAGTGAGATGGGCCTGAATGATTGGCTCTTGTTAATTTTTTGTATGGTTTTGGAATTGGAATGTAGTTGGAGAGTTTCCAACTGTGTGGTATTGTGTTTTTGTTTATAATGTTAGTGTAGAATTGTGTGAGGTATTGTAGTGGTTTGTTGCCTAAATGTTTGAGGTGGTGTATGTTTGTGTTGTCAGGCCCAACTGAATTGTTTGTTTTGCTGTGTTGTATTGCTGTTATTGTTTGCTGTACTGCTAGTGTGATGGGTGTGGATTTTAGTTGTTTGATTGCGCGTGTAATTTTGCGTTATGTTTTGTTTGTTTTGTGAGTTGTGGATTGTGTAAATTGTTTGTTGAAATGTTTTGCTATGCTGTATGGGCGAGTGATTGTTTTTGTGTCAAATTTGATTGCCCTGTTTTTGTCTGTACGTTGTTTTTTGTTGTTGAGTTGTGCTATTGTGTTGTATAGTTTGTAAGAGTTGTGTTTGTGGGTAAAGTGTTTTGTGATGTGTTGCTGCCAGATGTTTGCTTTATGTTCTGCTATTTGTTTTTGTACTTGTTTGTTTAGCTGTTGTAAGTCTGGATGCTTGGAGTCTGTTTGTCTGAGTACGTTGCGGTGTTGTATGAGTTGTATGATATGTTGTGGTAGTGGCCTGTTTGTGTGCTTAATATGACCTTTGGGTATATGTGGTTTGTATGCTTGAATAATGAGTTTTGTAAATGCTTTGCTTGCTTGATGTATGTTTGTGGTTGGTGGGAGTGTTTGTATGTTTTCTTCTATGTGTGTGGTGATTCACCACTGGTGAAGGCTTACCAGTTTGCTTTTTTGTAATTTGTGAATGTTGTTTTGGTGTGTTGTTGTTTGTGTGTGTGCATGTTTAGTGTTTTAGTGTATTGTTTTTGTTTTTGTACATGTTTTGTTGAAAAACAAATATACATGTGTAATAAAAGCCATACTTTAGCGAGTTTTTTTGTTACCATAGAGTCAGGTTTATTTGGAGCTCTTATTTTTTTACCACCGTGTTTCAAAAATACACAAAATTACAGGTTGCGAGCTCGTCAGGCGATACGGCGCAAAGCGCCGGTGATTGATAAGAAAAAAGCCACTCCGGAAAGTTATTTACAAAACGGGAAACCCTACAAAGCCTACGATCCGGACATGATGGGAACGAGCACGATTTTGCAAAACGAATTCACGGGTCCCGACCCGGACGACACCACTATGAAAAGCTCAACGACACTGCAGGTATGCGGTTGTATTACGATGTTTATTTTCTGATAAGAAACGATGGCATTTACCTTGTGATATTTTCTTCAAAGCATAGATTTAAAATTGATATGCACAAGAAAAACTGCTTTGATTTAGATAATGTATTTTTGCCTGAACAAGTAAAAATATCGTGCTCTGGAAATCCACTTGTAAAGAATTGCTTATTTTGCTTAAAGCCAAATATTAGCACGGAGTAATCAGGAGTAATAATGCAATTATCATTATCTAAGCATAAAAATACTATCGATATAGAGCGTTTTTGTTGTGGATGGAGGTTTAGTGTTTCATACGCTTATGACTCGCTCACAAGCTTCAATGTGGCCAACACGTCAGAAAATTTATTTGCCAGACCCTTCTCCAGTGACTTTAATACAAGCTTCAGTGTGCCAGACACTTGTCTTGTCTTGTCATATAAATTACAACGTGGGAACAGCGTTTTTATGATAGCGATATAAGTTTAACAGTGCCAAATTCTTAACCTGAAAGTGCAATAGAAGTTGTAGTGTACCAAACAGGTTTTCTGTGACTGCACCAAAAACTTAAATGTACCAGCAGCGTGTTTCGTGATTGGGCTAACCGCTAACCTTAGCGTGCTGACCGTTTTTCTTACAGTTATAATACAAGTTTTAGTGTGCGAGACACCAGGCTTTATTGCGTCAAAACTTGTTCACTAGCTGCAGTCTATCAAACGCCAAAGTGTTCGACTGAGGTTGATTGAAATTTTTTAGGCCCCTGAAAGTGCAAACAATGGTGAAACTGACGACAGTTCTTCAGAAAACGATGAAGGTGACGAGCTGTTGCAGACGGCGCTGGAAGAGATAACCAACAAAGCGATGTCAATAAGTACACATTCAAAATCATAACGTTGGTCAACTAATAAAAATATATCTTTAGTGCAAATTTTCAAAGGTAAAATGTTGTAATGAAGATGGCTCACGAAATTGTCTCTGGTAGGTTACAGTTAGGTAAGAGACAGCAAAACTTGTCTGGGAGGATTATTGAGGCAGGGTAAAATATATGTTAAATGATATACATGTTAGTAGATAGGAAGAATGCAGTTGAAATTTATGCAGAGACAGGTCAGGGGCCTATTTCATAAAGACGTTTGTAAATTTTCATGTTACAAATCTCAGCCTATTTTTTTTTAAATTGCATGATTGAGAATATAGGACACGACGAATATTGATCGGTCAGCGGAGATGAAATCACGTGGTTGCGAACAATCAGCCCAGTGCAGTGCGCGCAGATGCTCCCCCTCGATTACAAGTCAAAAAAAATTTTATCGTGTATTTTACAAAAAATAGGCGGAGATTTGTAAAATGAGAATTTACAAAGGTTTTTATGAAACAGGCCTTAGGTCAAATTGCTGTAGGTACGAGCCAGTGTGGGAGGCAAGTAGAAAGAGTTAAAAATTGAAATATAGGCAAATAAGCGCAAATGAAAACTTATCTTCCAAAATAAGGCAAACTGTGTTTACTAATAGGTTGATTGATATAGTATCAATCAGCCTACTATTTGTTTTTAATAAATTTAAAAATAATAATTTTAAGGTTGGGATTTATTTATACAGTTTGTTTGATTTAAGCCCCTAGGTCGAGCGCTAAATGTTTTTTTGCCAAAATTGTTTTTATGTAAGTCATGTTAAAGCCAACAAACGTGCTTCTAGTTCTTAATTGTTTTTTTTTGTTGCTAAATTGCACATTTGCAAAATATATCAAATCAATTTAAACTTTTAACAAACAAAATTAAACTTGTTTTAGCTAATAGTATTTGTTTGTCTCAAAAGGTTCCTTTATTTTTGGAAAAAAAAAATTAAATGTATTTCAAACATTGTTTAGTAAGCTTTCAAAGGATAAAATTTTATTCAGAGAATTTTATTTTAACAACTTCTGCTTGTTGGTTATTTTGCTTATAATCGCCAGTTTCGTGCCGCTTAATAATACCAGATTGCAATAGAGAAGTTTTTTACAAGCTTTTGAATAATTACCAATATGTTTTTCTGTGTCGTTGAAATAATAATAAATATTAGTAAATAAAAAATAAAAGTATTATATATAAACATTTTAAATTTTTTAATTAATATTTAATTGTTCAATCAATGCGTCAATTGTTCAATGATTCAATGAATTGTTCTAAAAAAAGTTGCACTGAAAGTTAATATAACTTTAATATAATTTTCATTTTATTTTCATGCTTTTTATCCACCATGTTTTTTACTTTTTTTATTTGTTGACCATTTTTACACGTTGATCATGCTTATAAAACGCGTTAAATGGTGTTTTTTTAGCAAATGCTGTTCGAAGGTTGTCAGCTACTACCCAATCTGAGTCTGAAAAGGACAATCAATCTCTAAACACTTTGCAGAACTCCTACTACTCCGCTTTCCAAGAAGCTCCCTGGGCAGATGCCTACAATCACTTAGCACGTGACTTTATTTTAACCAATGAGAACTGCACACCTGGTGCCGATTCGTACAGCGAATTCCCGCGTGACTTGACGTTCACCAATGAGAATCAACTCTGTGATAGCGCTGCAGTAGCGCGGGACTTGACCTTTGTCAACGACGACAAAGATTATAATATCGATTGGGATGGCTCAGGTTCCATAGGCAGTCACGTGTCCAGAGCAAAAGAACTGAAGATGGCATTAGCAATGGTGGCACCTATTGCGACGCTCCAAACTATGGATTCTATTAACCCGTGCGTTGATAATGCTTCCAATAGTTTACAAACTTCTTCGAAATCTGCCACACCACTGGACGTTGCAGATCGCAGCAGTCAGAAGGAAAATCACAATCTTAGTGCATGTCAACTGACAGAAGTTTTAAGTAAAAACTGTCCCTTTGGCGATGAGCCGATTCATGAATCTCAGTCCTCAAAGCGAAGCTCAACTAAGATTGCAGATGAGGCCAAAGAAGAGATTTTTCCACTTGGTGGATTTCAGGTTTGTACATTTTAAAGATTTTTAAGATTATAAAAGATTTTAAGTTTAATAATTTATTCTAAATTTAATTGGCGCAGAATTTTGGATAAATGTTATAAAACTCATAAAAAATAAAATTTTTAGTAAATTAAAAGGACGCTTTGTAATTTTTTTTTGGTTTTTGAAAGAAGGACGTTTTTGTTAAAGCTAATTATTTTAGGAAAAAAGATTGAATAGTTGTTTTAGTTTATGGCAAGCTTTGACTTTAGCCTTTGAATATATTCTAATGAATAGTTACATAAATGATTTTCGTGTGTTTAGATTTTTATGTACACATAAAATGATTGTAGATAATATTTTTATTGAGTTAACACTAGATTTTTTAATTTATTTTAAAAATAGGTTATAATAGATTTTGAGATAATAAAAAAATTTTTAGAAATATTAAACTTATAAATACCGCAACAGTGAAATTTATTTTAAAATTGTTTATTTAGAAAAATTTTGGTCGTATCCATCCAGTTCTTTTTGCAGTTTTGCTTGGTTGATGTGGCTGCTTTTTTCTGTCTAATCAAGAAATATATTAACTAGGCGTGTTTTTTCTGTAAATATATTTTGTGAATCCGGTCATTGTTTTTATTTGTAATGTAACAATATCAGGTATATAGTGCGAAATGACTATATAATCGCTCATTTTAGTAAATATCGTGCTGGATCTTAGTTATACTTACATTTTATATAAGAAATAAGCGTTTTTATTAGGCCGCGTCAATTCTACTGCCAGAATTTTTCCAGGTTTTTTCACTCTTTTTGAGGATTAGAAAGTTTTTTAAAAGTTAAAAGTTAAGGATTAATCTAGTATAACATGTCAAGACCCTCAAAATGTCATATAGTATTCGTGATCATGTCACATATGTTTTGCTCTGTGGGAATGGTTGTACGAGGAGCTGTTTTGGCCAATTAGCGTTTGGAAAAAAATTGATTTCCAATGAATAAGCTATTTTCATTTTTTTTTCCTAAGCGCTAATTAGCTAGAAGTGATTCTATAACGTCCTACAACTCTGTAAGATATTTAACACTAAACCACTTCCGTTTAAAAGGGAAGGTTTTGACATCGTTAATGGTTACTGATTTAATATTTTGTTAGTTGTTATGATTTTGTGTGAAATTATCAAAATAAAACTTGTTCTACTTCTTAGCTTTTTATTTTAGGAAAGCACAAAAAAGAAAGCTTCAGCTACGATATGGTCCAGGGGGAAGGTGTCCGTGTCATCTTTTGGTTCGCTGTTTCGCCAAAGTATGGACAGTTACAGCACAACCAGAAGTGTGGCCAGTTTGCCCCACATTAAAATAAGCAATTGGCGATCTCGAAAAAACTCAGAGAGCAGAAAGATCAGCAAAAGTCAGCGGAAAGAGCGAAAAGCAACCCAGACACTGGGGATCGTTGTCGGTAAGTTAAGACACCTTAAACAAGACCTGATTGAACACTGTACTACTTTTTAACATTGGTTAATACACTTAAAAATGTGTGAATATTTGTATATCTGTCAAAACTTTTATTTGAAATTTTTGAGAGATTCCCAAAGCTTAAATTAAACAACATATAAAAACCGTTTTTTTTAGCAGCGCAAGCATTAGTTTAGAATTAATAAACCCTTTTTTCGGTTTCATCATAGATTGATGGAAAATACTGCATGTTATTTTCACCTTTTCGAGAATTTTTTTTATCAGCAAAAGTCAGCGGAAAGAGCGAAAAGCAACCCAGACACTGGGGATCGTTGTCGGTAAGTTAAGACACCTTAAACAAGACCTGATTGAACACTGTACTACTTTTTAACATTGGTTAATACACTTAAAAATGTGTGAATATTTGTATATCTGTCAAAACTTTTATTTGAAATTTTTGAGAGATTCCCAAAGCTTAAATTAAACAACATATAAAAACCGTTTTTTTTAGCAGCGCAAGCATTAGTTTAGAATTAATAAACCCTTTTTTCGGTTTCATCATAGATTGATGGAAAATACTGCATGTTATTTTCACCTTTTCGAGAACTTTTTTATTGTTGTTTTACTATCTAATAGGCACCTTACACTGGAACTCGGTTTATACATGAAGTATGCAATAAACATAGCGAGTCACCATAATAGATAATTATCGTATCTCCTTCTTATCTTTTGTAGTATGCAGATCAACCCTCAAAAGCGCGCGAAATTTCCATCAGTTGATCTGCATACTACAAAAGATAAGTAGGAGATACGGTAATTTCCATTATGGTGACTCGCTATGTTTATTGCATACTTTATGTATAAACCGAGTTCCAGTGCAAGGTGCCTATAACAAAATTAAAAAATTCTTATTTAAAAAAATAACTTCAAAAATCTTAATAATTTTAATATCTTAATCTTAAAATTTTAACCTTAATATCTTAATAAAATCTTAATATTTTAACATTTTATAGGAGTGTTTCTAATTTGTTGGCTGCCATTTTTTTCTTTAAACGTCAAAAACGCTATCTGTCTGAAATTGCAACAATTGGAGTGCCAAGTCGGTTTTCTGGCATTTTTTCTCACCACATGGCTAGGATATTTGAACTCGTTCATGAATCCGGTGATCTACACCCTTTTTAATCCGGAATTTCGCAAAGCGTTTCGCGAACTCATATGCCGACGTCGAAGACGTTCCTACAGCTGCTAACATTTGTTCGGTTTTCAAAAATTTTAGCGGATTTGTTGCGGCTGTTTTTTATTGTGCAATCGTTCCTTCTGACACACATTGCAACATTAAAAAACAAACAAGAGATGCAATGCACTAAACGCGAAGAACAATATTTGTTTGAAATCGGAACAGCCAATCAGTTGCTCATTTGAACTTCTCACATGAAAACTAACCTAAAGGTAAACCCAACGTGGTTGTAACAGTTGTTCGTTGGATTAAAAAATGCCCCCCATTAAGTAAATACTCAAATCACGAGAATCTGACGTCACTTTATCAAACAAATACTCTGTATTAAATAGAATTTAATTGGCTGATAAAGTGACGTCAGCTTCTCGTGATTTGAATGTTTACTTAATGGGAAGCATTTTTTAATCCAAACGAACAACTGTTGCAGCCACGTTGGGTTTACCTGTAGTTTGTGTATCACTTCTTTTGCTGCTAGATTATGCGGTTACACCGAGGAAATTAGAATCGGGGCAAAAAAACACAATAGGTGACTTAGAATTTGTACTTGTTTCTGTACCCATTTCCTTGTGACTTTAACATTTCGTGCACACTCTCTTACAATGTATAACTTTCGTTAAACTTAAGCCTAAACTTTAAAATTGTCATTAAAATGCTTGTGACAAAATTTCTTTGAGACAAATCTCCTTTGAGTCTCGTCAAAAACAATGTAACAGACTAAAAAAAATACCAAATGTGGACTTTTCTGGTTTGAATTTGTGGTGTTCAGGTTTTGACTTGACGTATTGTATTTTCTATTGCTCATTAGGAAAAATTCCAGTTGGAATCCTAAAAACTAATTTTGATGAATTACATTAAGGGAAAAACAGATTGTTTTAAACTGCGATCTTTGTTTAGGAAAATTGCTAGACTTTTTTGCATCTGATACCCTAGTTTAGAGGTAAAAATGTGACCCTAGATCGCTCATTCTGTCAAAAAGTTTCACTTTAAATTATTTTTTTTACCCTAAATCTGTCGCTACATCATTACCAGATTAAAAATATAAACATATCGAACTTTTCGGATTATATTTGCGTCTCAGACGTGGAATGTAAACCGCTTTTTGCCTCTTAGCTTATAAGAAAATGACTTGCAATGAAAGAGCTTGGATTATTTTTTTTTGCAAAAGCATGCATGAAGTGATATATATTTTTTATGAATAGTTCTGGGATATAAATGCATTTTATGTGAAATAAACTTTTATTGTATATAAAGAGCAGATTTTATAATAAAATAAATAAATAAATAATAAATAATAAAAATAATATTAGATTGATGTGCAGGGACCATGTAGAAGAAGTGTAAAGGCTGGTTCATACTTATGAAAAAACGTCCTTTGGACAAAGTCCAAAGGACAATTTTAGAAAAGCCAAAACGTCCTTTGGACAAGCCAAAACGTCCTTTGGACTTTTTCCTTTGAACGAAGTATGAATGCTACTTGGAATTTGTCCTTTGGACAAAGTCCAACGAACAAAATCCAAAGGGAAAAGTCCAAAGGACAAAAAGTATGAACACGTTGTCCTTTGGATTTTGTCCTTTGGACTTTGTCCTTCGGAGTTGAAAGGACTGCAAATTCCAAAAAAACGTTTTTACACTGTATTTGTCTTTTGGACTTTTCCTTTTGGATTTTGTTCGTTGGACTTTGTCCAAAGGACAAAGGACGTTTTGGCTTGTCCAAAAGACTTTTAACTTTTGTCCTTTGGACTTTGTCCAATAGACGTTTTGTCATAAGTATGAACCAGCCTTAAAAATAAATTTACAAAGTTAAGACTGGCCGGTGTCCAAAAGACTAGTCTGAAGTTCAAAATACTTAGTCTGAGAGGAAAAGGTCCAAAGCACAAAATCTAAAAGAAATTTTTAACAATTCGTCCAAACTGTCTAAAGAACAAGTCCAAAGGAGTTTTAAAAAACTAAAGTGGTTTTTTGAACAACCAAAAGATGTACTTTATCCTTTGGAAAAAGCATATTTTTTTGTTTAAACAGCATTCTCTCCAAAGGACAGTCCACAGAGTTCAAAACTATCACACCGTGAATTAAAATATTTCAATTTTTTTTGGCTTTTTTTACAAGGCACCTTTAAATTTTTGATGATTTTTTAAAAAGTACTCGGCTAAACATTACGATGGAAAAACAGTTAAAATAATTAAAAATAGTTATCGTGACGTGACATGAGCTTTTTTCAAAAGTTGTTCCCCTCTAAATTTTTGGATTTTTTGGAACCACCACCTCATTTTCTTCAACATTGTATGTAAATTTTTTGTCGTGACAATATAAAATAATGATCTTAATAGTGTTGTAAAAAGTATTGATTTTGAATTATTTTAAGTAAAAGTAAAAGCAAATTGAAAAATTTTAAATTAAGTAAAGTAAGAGTAAAAGTAATTGGTGATTTTTTAATTTAAGTAAAGTAAAAGTAATGGTCAAAATTTTATTTAAGTAAAGTAAAAGTAAAAGTAAGACCTATTTTTTTAAGTAAAAGTAAGAGTAAAAGTATAATAAAAGTAATTTTGAACCGGAGCAAAATACCGGTTTTTGGAGCTCCAGAGCTCCGTTCTAAAGTTTTTTTGCTAATTTTATGCATAATTGTCAATTTAGTAAGTTTTTTAGTCAAAATAAATGGTTTTAGCGTGTTAGCGGCATAAAAAATTGTCTTTTGCCATTTACTTTACAACAAGCCCATAGGAAATCAACCCATTGAAATTACTTAAACTTTACTTAAATTAATTTAAGTATTTGCAGTGGAAAATCTGAGTAAGAGTAAAAGTAAAAGTATTTGAAATTTCAAAAGTCGAGTAAAAGTAAAAGTAAAAGTAATCCAAAATCCGTTACTTTTATTACTTTAAGTAAAAGTAAAAGTAACTTTTTACAACACTAGATCTTAACGTCATGAATCTTAATTATTGAATTTATTATGAATTCTTTACTCGCATATTTTCACAAAAAATTTATTCCACATTGTATCTAAATTTTTGTCGAGACCATCTAGAACCATGTAATTACCGTGGCGAACTCTAATTATTGAATTTAAATGCCTTTTTGATTCGCCTATTTTCACAAAAATTTTCTAAGTTTTCCAAGTCCTCCAAAGGCGAAATTTTTTAGTTGATAATCGGCCCATTGACTCAGCGGGCAGTTCAGTGCGAATTCATTTCCCCTCTCGTGTATCCACTGGGTCAATATTCCTTTCTGCCCGCGGACAACCGGACAGCCAGCGTGGGACGAATATTCCTGCAGAGTGCCTAAAAAAGACATCCGCGGCGGAAATAACTCAAAGTCACGTGGGAAATAATTTGCATAAGCATGGTTGGCACGCAGCTGATTTGTCGATTTGTGTGATGTTTATTTGAGTAATAGTACGTTTGGCATTTTTTTGTGTTTAAAGTGATTTGACAGTTGCGAACGCAATTTTAAACCAAACCGTATGCAAATTATTTTTTGCGTGATTTTGCCGATCAGAAACAAAACTTTGCGCCTTAATAATTTAAAAGTTTTCGGCCAAAAAATTTAGATTGTTCACGACCAGTGCGCTGTTTTTTTTTAAATTTTAGCAACATATGGTTCTTTGTAGATATTTACAAAGAAATTAAATACTATACTAAAGCATAGGGATTTATGCTTTATATATTTATGCAAATTTTCGGTGTTTAACAGTTTTTCCAAAAGTCTATTGCACTTGCATTTTTTGTAGCTTTTTACAAAGAAAAAAAGGACTAGCATAAAAAAGGGGCGTGTTTATAACTTTTATGAAACAGCGCCCAGCAATAAATCAGAAAAGGGGAAAAAGAAAAAAAGAAAAAAGGGAAAAGAAAAAAAAATAAGACACAACAAAAAAAAACAGAAACGAAAAAAAAAAAAAAAAAACACGAACAAAAAAAAAAAAGCACAAAAGACACAAAAAAAAAAAAAAAAAAAAAAAAAAAAAAAAAAAAAAAACACCTGAAAATTGTCCAAATTCGGCCCCATCCCGCCCCTTTTTTAGCTCCTGCCATTTTCCTTCCAGTGGAGCAAAATACACAGCCGCCGCAAAACACTAATTTACCCGCAATTTGAGGGTCGTTAAAATTACAGGTGAAAATGATTTGTAAACTACCGTCAGGTTCTGTATTTAACCAGAACAATGCGTCCCCTATTCTCGGTTTCACTGCAAGTTCAACATATGGAAACGTGGTTCCTCCTCCGACTTCCGCTTCTTTAATTATTTGGACCCTAAAAATAATGTAAGTACATTTTGTCATTCACCTTCTTCCTTTTATTATTTTTATTAATATTATTCTAGCGTTTATAATTTATAATCAATAATTTTTCTTCGCTACTGTGTGATCAGAAATGAACAGGAACTATAGTTTATACAAAATGATGCGAACTAGCGACAAAACTCGAACTTTGGAAGGTTATATCCCCATAACTGACGATAGAATATGTACGGGGCATATATCGGAGCATAGCTCAGACTCTTAGCTATCTTTTAAAAAGTTTAGAAAAAATTGTTTTTCTATGACGTCATCACTGCAGCCGATGCCGTAAAAAAAACCTGGTCCCAAAAAAAACAAAGCTTTTTATTAGTAAGAGATAAAAAACGCCGCTTTGTACGCTCCTAGAACACACTTTTTTGAGTTTTTTTCTAAAAATATGAGGAAATCGGCTGGCTGAAATTTTTTTATGGTGCGTTGAATGCGCGCGGTTTTCGCGATTTTTCGCCAAATTAATACACTACAAAACAGATAGGTTTTGTTTTGTTTCCTGCTCGACGTGTGTACGATTTTCATCATATTGTTATATATTAAATGACCGCTAATTTTGTCCCTTATTTTTGACCCAAAAATTTTTTGGGGGGTAGACCCCCCGGGGGCTAGGGGGGCCAAACACAAATGCCGAAAATTTTTTTAAAATTTTTTTTCAAAACAATTAAAATCGTTATATTTAAAATAATTTTTACAAATTATTTAAAAAAACAACTTTTTACGTTAGGTTTGTGTCAAAACACCTAAGATTAAACTTACAATAAGCTGTTAAAAATGACGAATTATAATTTGGAAGCATTCCAAGGCCGTATGCTGGCAGCAACAAACCTTTAAATTAAAAGCTTTTCAAAAAAATAAGCCTTAAAAGCTCATTTTTGCTTGAACTTTCAGGTTATTTTGTTAGAAAAACATATTTTCACAGTTAAAATCCTGCTACAAAATTGCCAAATATCGCAGCTAAAAAATACTCTTTTTTAAATGTTTTCTTACTTGCAAACATGTTTTCATGTTTGTCAACGCAAAAACAAATTTCCAATAACTATGTCTCCCAACTTTTGCCAATATCTAAATATAATTTTTTAAAGTAATTTTTGTATTTTTTTTGTGTAAAAACGTTTGAATCTGTTTTCTGGTCTGAATTGCGTCATTTTAATTGCAGAATACCTAATAAAAATCATCAATTATGACGTAATGACAAAAATTTGCAGAACGTACACGTAAGGAAGTATTTTCGAATTTTAACGAAAATTTATTTTGCGTTTTCATGGGGTTATTTGGACAACTTTTTTATGTTTTAAATCAAAATAAACTAAAAAAAATTAAAACTAATCTTCTGAAGTTTATTATTTTTTTAAAACTTTTAAATTTGGAGATTTGCTGATGCCAGCATACGGGCTTGGAATGCTTCCAAATTTTAAATTC
>JASAMX010025814.1:0-13825 GCA_030248175.1 Microlaimidae sp. YZB2_3
AAATGCTCTAAATATTAAACAAGAGATTTTTAAAGCTTTTTTGTTATAATTTCACAATGCTGAAAGAATTTTAAATCTTCAGAAATATAAACTCCTAGATCTTTAATTGATTTATTTCTTGAAAGAGTTTTATTATCTAACTTATAATCAAACGGATTTATGTGTTTTTTAATTCCAATATATAAAACTTCGCCAACTGCAATTGCCACTGTTTTGACCGGTTCCAAGGTTTGCCTAAGAAAAATCTAAGCTAAGTCTTTGCAAAACTTAAGTCTTAGCAAAACTCAAGCTTAAAGCCTAAACCAAAGAGAAACCTAAACCTAAGCAAAAGCTAAGCTAAGTCTAAGCCTAAGTAAAACCTCTAAGCCTAAGCAAAACCTAAGCCTTAGCAAAACCTAAGCCTAAAAAAAAGCTAAGCTAGGCATAAGCAAAACCTAAGCCTACACAAAATCTAAGCTAAGCCTAAGCCTAACCAAACCCTAAGCTAAACAAAACCTTCATTTTGGGGTAGGTGTAGGCCTTCGGCATCCAAGACCAGCCCAGGACAAATTTAAAGGTATATTTTCAGTTTTTTTTTGTAAAAAAAGAGTTTATATGCTTTGTCTCACGGAAAAACTCACATAACAGAAAAAAAGGTAATTTTATAACTTTGAGAATCCACATTATTTTATATATTTCTTTTTTACTGGGGTCAGGTGTTGGAATCTCAAAAAAATGGAGTTTTTTCAATTTTATAATGCAGCACAACTCGTTTTATTATCAAGTATAACAATAACATTGGGAATGGCGTTAATGTGCTACAAAGGCAGCAAAACAACACATACAAAAATGTGAGTGAGAATAATCGAAACAAATTGAACGGACCGAGTGGTTTTGGAAACATTTGCTGATTTTTGTGCACACTTTTGTTCCGTTGAAAAAAACACCCTCAAAAAAAGTTCCGTTGGAAAAACACCTTCAAAAATAAACAAAAAAGGCCTAATTGGCCCAGTTTTCGCTTTTGACCAAAACAATAATATGTAAATAAAAACATACAAATTTAGTTTCTTAAGTTTAAACCTATACTTCATAAAAATTGCTACACGATGATATGTTTCACTATATTGAAGTGCTGTAATATATCAGTTTGTGCTAAATAAATTTTTGTTTTTTAATTAAACATCACAATACTTTAAAATCACCACTAAAATAGTATCAGTGATTTCAAATTAGTAAAAATAAAGATGAAATTTGTGCTTTTAAACTAATTTTAAACCTACATAGGTTTTTTTATGTTTTGCTTGTAAAACTATTTAAAATTTAAAAATTAATTTTAAAAAGTCCATTTTAAACTTTTAAATTAAGCATTTTCTGTAATTGAAACATTAAAAAACTGGAAACCAAGCGCGCCAGCAGCGCCGTACCTACGAAGCGGCAAAAAACTAAAAATCCCCAAAAACTGTTTTTCTTTTGCAATATTTAAAAAGTATTTAAAAAATTTTGAAGAGAAGGGGTCGAGATTTTGAACCAATAAATATCTGAAATGTTTTAAACTGTAAAATGTACTAGTCGCTTGCTGTTTCTCAATTTTCCCTCTACATATGATTGGCGCTAGTAGTTATTGTACCCTCTTCCTAACACTAAATAACCCTTATTCCGAACTAGTCTATAGGTTTAAAAAGGTATTACTTAAAAAATCGAGCACGAAAAAATTTTCAAAAATTGTCTTTGAAATTCATTAGAAACACCACTTAAAAGTTGTAAAAAGGTATATATATGTCAAGCGCTGAGCGGAGCGAAGCGCGAGAAAATTTTTTAAAATTCTTCTCTTAGGACCCCCAAATTTTTACCACCGCCAGGCCAAAAGGGGGGGGGAGGGTTACAAATCAATAACCCCCCTGGCTACGCCCTTGCACACGCTCAATGGATAAATCCGATTTAAGAAATAATTTGCATAAGTATGGTTGGTACACAGCTGATTGGTTCGTTCCGTAAAATGTTTATTTCAGTAATAGTACGTTTAGTAGTTTTTGGCTTTTGTGCGGCTTTCCAACAAAAAAATTAAGGTGCTTTGACAGTTGCGAACGCACTTTTTAACCAAACTGTATGCAAATTATTTCTTTTGTTGAATTTATTTCTGCATTGTGAGTTTGTTGCTTTAATAAATTTGCTAAAATAAAATATAGGCACCTTGCACTGGAACTCGGTTTATACATGAAGTATGCAATATACGTCACCAGGTAATTGCATCTCCTACTTATTTTTCGTAGTATGGAGATCAACCGATTAAAATTTTGCGCGCTTTTAATCGGTTGATCTGCATACTACGAAAGATAAGTAGGAGATACGGTAATTATCCATTATGGTGACGCTTATGTATATTGCATACTTCACGTATAAACCGAGTTCCAGTGCAAGGTGCCTATAACACTTTTGTAAGAAAAAAATCCTAAAATAGAAACCAGCAATTAGTGTGTATGTGTACTATTTATAATTCTTAAATGTCCCAATCAATTTTAGAAAATCAATATGTGAATTTAAAGAAAGGCGTTGTATGAAATTTTTGTTTAAAGATGGTGAAAACAACGAGGTGTTGAATACCGGCTGCAGTACAATATCAAAATAAAATAAAAAAATGAGCAGAACAAAAATTATTAAACATTATACCGTGATAAACGCCAAGAAACTGAACCTGAACAGAAATCATCCTAATCTCTGTGAACATTCCTTTTATAAGGATGGGTATGAATTTGTTTTTGTTTTTTTAAAAAAATGTTTTGCTTCGTTTATTCTTTCACTTAAGCACTAAAATCGAATATCGGCGTTACTACGGCAAAATGAGCCACTGTCATTATAAAATACACGTGACTGTGACTTATTCTGTAGTTAATAGAGTCCTGCTTAAATTTAAAATGAGTCACAGGCACACATATTTTTATACGAACTGTGGCTCATTTTGCCGTAGTAACGACGATATGGATTTTATTAACGGATCGCAAAAAATCATATATATTTGTTGTGTCAAAATATTATCGGAAATTTAGCGTTGTTTAGAACATGCTAAGTTAACGGGATTGGCGGATTCTAAAGCCTGGTTCATACTTATGTTTAATAGTGATCAGCAGTGGCGCTGAATACCTTCTGTAGATTTGCAGCGGAAAGAATCCCAATTAAGGCTGGTTCACACTTATGTAAAAACTCCTTTGGACAAAGTCCAAAGGACGTTTTTACATACGTTTATACGCTGTGTTTGTCTTTTGGACTTTGTCCAAAGGATGTTTTTACATAAATATGAACCAGCCTTAATTGGGATTCTTTCCTCGCAAATCTACAGAAGGTATTCCGCGCCACTGCTGCTCACTATTAAACTCCGCGTGCGGACGATTTCGTTCGTCCAGTTTACAACGGCGCACGGAAAAAATATATTCTGCAAAATATCTTCGGAAAGAATATCTTCTGAAAGACTTTTATATTTACAACTAAAGAAAACTTTTTTTCCTAAGCTTAAGCGAAACCTTAAAATCAAGCTAAAACGACAAAAAAAAGTTTAAAAAAACCTTAAAGTTCTTTAATAATACTATTTAATTTACTGCTGAAAGAAGATATTTTTCCAGAAGATATTTTGCAGAAGGTATTTTCTCCGGACACCGTTTACCACACTGTAGAACTGCCGCGGAGTCCCTTTTGCGGATTTGCAGCGGTTTTTAGACGAAAAAATCTCAAAGGGTTAATTTCAAAATTAAGCTATAGGGGACTACTGTAGAAAACCTTTTTGTCTTTTTGATTTGACGCTGACTACTGATTGTATTTGAGTTTAACTACGAAAGCAAACCTTAAAATTAAACTAAACTGTTTTAAACTAAAAAATTTGAATTTTAATTTAGTGGAGGTGTTCTTAAAGAATGTCAGTTGGTTCTTGCCAAATATAATTAAATCATGTGCATGTGGTTTAACGGTAATTTACAGCAAAACATACTGTAACTAATGAAAGAATGAGTAAAAACATTAAAATTAAAAAAAAACTCAGCGTTTAAATTATTGTGGACGTCTCGAAGTATTGATTTTAAAATTTTGAGTACCAGTTAAAACAATAAAACTATTTTTATTTATAACACTATTCCTATAGGCAACAGCCGATATATATACAAACAACAGCTTTTCCAATTTCTATTTATCCATTTATACCAGCATTTAATTAGCATGGTATAAAAATGTGGAGTCACAGAATTTGTAAAAAAATTAAATGAAAAATAATTTTTTCTCTTCAATAAAAATATAAAATACAAATAAAAATTAAAGTGTTTATTATGCTTAAAATAAAAATTTTAGTCAATTTTTCGTGAGTTTTTTTACGTGGATTTTTTTATCGTAAAATGTTTAAGGACATCTTTAACTTTAGTTTGGAGTTTTTTTTATACATTTTAATATTGAGTTTGGAATTTGTTCAAACCCTTCCATTTTTGCTAAAGTTTTTAAAAGTTTTTGATTTTCATTAAAGTTTGTAGTCGCTGGTATTTCTTATAGTGTTAATATCAAAATTACCCTTTTTCACACCGAAATTTGTTTGGTATGTTTTTGTTTGTTACAAAGCTCTTTCATTAGGTTAAAAACATTCTCAAAATTTCCAGTGGTTAAATTTCCTTATAAATAGCTTTCTTCTGGCGTGTAATGCAGTTTTATAAAATTTACGTTGTAAAATATCACAATAATATTTTTAGAAAAGAGAAAGTTAAAATAGTTGTTTGCTGTTGCGGTGCTGATTTGTGTAATGCAAAACTCTCTTTAAATTATCATCGTGATATATGTACTAATATTAGTCACAGCAATATGGTGGATTTTTTTAAAAAATTAAATTTTTTCCACGCGGTTTTATATTTTATTTGCCGTCCTTGATAGCACCTTTTATGATATATCTAAAAGTGAAAGGTTTAATAAACATAATTATATAACCCTTTAAAAATTAGATTTGATTAGAAATGCACAAACAACACATTTTTCTTATGAGTTCTAAAATCTACAGACGCACTTTTTTAGTTGAATTAGAAATTAACACTGTTTTTTAAAGTCTTAAATAGATTTATTGACCTATTATGTTTAAGAAAAATCAACTGGGGGCGGCAAAAGTCTGAACCTCCTTTATGATCTTTTATTTAATTTATTATTATTAGATTTATTTATTACAAGAGCGTGTTTTGTAGACAACTGTAATTATTGTTTTAGATAAACAGTTTTAAGCAATAGAAAATATTTTTAAACAAAATCATATGTTGTGCAAAATTAAAAATGCTTTGAGAAAAATCCAGGATAAACAAACTAAAATGTTTCGCAAGATTAAAGTGGATTTGACTAAAATCAAGGACGCATTATAGATTTTTTAGCTAACAGTTTTGTAAACCAAAAACAAATTATAGGCAAATAAAATCCAGCTGACTTCGATAATTGCAGTATTGAATAAACTATTTAATAACAAAACCATTCAAAATTTTTAACGAAAATGGTTTAAAAATAAAGATCAAATCCGCATTTTAATAATTCTTTATCAAATTACTCAATTTAAAACCCAAATGCAAATTTTTAAAGGGCTAAAGTTGGTTAATTTTTGTATATTTTGTAAAAAGGTGGAATTAAAAAAATTCTGCGTTCTTATTTATTTAAAAAAAACCCGTCATAACCGCACAAATTTAATTGGTCCCTTCATGTCTGCATACTGATTTTCGACGTCAGCTAGATATAATTCAACCATAAAAACATGTTTTTTTTATTTTTTCTGGGTATTCCAACCAAAATTTTGATTATGTTTGGTTTTTATGGTATGGTTTTTGTATTTGTTTATTGTCTATTAATTTATGCCTCAAAATATTCGTCTTTTACTCTTTATACATTATTAACAATTTTGTCTAGATTTGTTACTAACAATTTTATCTGTGTTTTTAAATATAGATAAAACATATATATAAAATAATACCTAAACCCCAACATACACAGATTTTTTACATTTATATTAATCTTTTGTTCAGAGAGAGCTACGGAACATTGGCACCAGAATAAAATAACAACAATTTCTAATAAAATATAGATCAACAACAATTTTTGTACAAATAATTCGAAATCCCCTCGACAGTTTTAGTGTTGTAAAAAGTTACTTTTACTTTTACTTAAACTAATAAAAGTAAAACGAATTTTGAATTACTTTTAGTTTTACTCGACTTTAAAATTTCACTTTTACTCGACTTGAAGTTTCAAATACTTTTTCTCGAATTTTTCCCTACAAATACCTAAATTAAAATAATTTAAGTAAACTTTAGGTAACTTTAACGAGTAGATTCCCTATGGGCTTGTGGTAAAATGAGTGGTAGAAAAATGTTTCTTAAGCCGCTAACACGCTAAACACCATTTATTTAGACAACTTATTAAAATAAAATTCTTAGGTAGAATCAGCAAAACGCTTTAGAAAGGAGCTCCGAATGGAGGTTTGAAAACCATTGTTTTTTTTTCGTTTCAAAATTGTTTTTTTTTATTCTTTTACTTTTAAGGCTGGTTCATACTTATGACAAAATGTCTTTTAGACAAAGTCCAAAGGACAATTTTAGAAAAGCCAAAACGTCCTTTGGACAAGCCAAAACGTCCTTTGGACTTTTTCCTTAGGACGAAGTATAAACACTACTGAAAATTTGTCTTTTGGACAAAGTCCAAAGGACAAAATCCAAAGGGAAAAGTCCAAAGGACAAGAAAGTATGAACACGTTATCCTTTGGATTTTGTCCTTTCGACTTGTCTTTTGGACAAAGTCCAAAGGACGGTTTTACGCTGTATTTGTCCTTTGGACAAAGTCCAAAGGACTTGTCCTTTGGACTTTGTCCAAAGGACGTTTTGTCATAAGTATAAACCCATGTACATACATACATTTACATACATTTACTTACAAAAATAGGTTTTATTTTTACTTTTACTTTACCCAAATTAAAAAATCACAAATTACTTTTACTCTTCTATTAAAATAAAATTAACTAAATTAGGTACTTTTACTTTTTAAAATAATCGAAAATCATCGCTTTTTACACAGCAGACAGTCCGCAATGGGGATGGCGCCACTTCCAAGGTCGGGGTTGATTTGGTTTTCCCTACCATTGCCATTGCCATTTACCACCCTAGTGAGGTAATTGTCACGTTGTGTGTTGTGCGAACAGCTGTTTGACGCGTTGAAATTGTTTAGACTATTACAAATCTGGTAAGAAATCCTACCAAAATACGCTTAGGGTCATAGGTATTGGTATCAGAGGTAGGCTCCCCTTTCTTCCCCTAATTCCATTCTTATCCGAAAACAAAAACGGAGCAATGTGGAGAATGGATGAGAAATGACGAAGGAAATGTTAACTTTTCTATAGTTTTTACATAATTTTATTAAGTTTTTAATTGCGCGTTTAACAAACGCCCACGTAACATTTAAAATTTTCTTTTCGAGGCTAAGGACATAAATTAACATAGTAATTAATTGTTTTTTGTGGGTGGAGCTTAGTTAAGGGGGGGGGTGTGTCTATAATTTTTTTTAATATAAAAGCGCAAATTATCCGGATTTTTCAAAATATCTTCGAACATTCAGTGCTACTTTCCACCCAAGCAAGGAACCAGTTGTAAAAAATATTTTTTTTTTAAAAAAGGACTTGGTGCACGTTGCGCGCTGCGGTGCTGATTCTCCTTAAAATACGTCTTGGTTTCGGCGTGATTGTTTTGTTTTTTTAAGAAAGTTTAATTTTTATTTGAAATTAAATTAAAAAAAAAACCGATGAACCAAAAAACGAATCTCTCACATTTAAGTCCTGGCAACGAAACGCAGATACCACATCTGAGTCCTGCCTGACACATTTAAGTCCAGTAACATTCAAATCCACCACGTTTGAGTCCTGCCAGATTTGAGTCCTGGGGCCTATTTCATAAAAACATTTGTAAATTTTTATTTAACAAATCTCCGCCTATTTTTTTGTAAATTACATAGCAGAGAATATAAGACACTGGAATATTGATCAGTTACCAAATAGGAGATGATGTGGCTGCGACTAATCAGCGCAGAGCAGTGCGCGGCGATGCTCCTCCTGGATTACAAGTCCAAAAACCTTTATCGTGTATTTTAGAAAATATGGAGATCTGTAAAATGAGAATTTACAAAGATGCCACATTTGAATATTGACAGCAAATACATTCAAAGGGCAAACTCGCGTCACTTTGTCGATATTTGCATCTTACGATCTCTCACCAGTAGTTTTTTTTCTGTCTGCGCTAAAATTCAAATTTATAGTTGTTTCTTACACATAAAAATATATCCTTTTAATTAAAAAAGTGGCGATTTCACGCTTGTCAAAGATTACTGTGAGTATGATTTTTCAATTGACATTTCATCAGACAAAAAAATGCAAACCAAACCAGCTGCCCAAACCAAACGCAAATTTCCTACAGGCCACATAATGTCCATCTGAGACTACACAACATCTTTTCTGTCTAAACATACGCTGGGGGAAAAATCACCCCTTTTTTCTGCTCTATTCTTAGAGCATTTTTCAAGGCTAGTTTTATATGTGAAAAATGTTTTTTTAGTATTTTATGGTGGAATTATATCTGGCTCACCTCCAAAGTTTGTACGAGAGACACGAGGGAATGAATTAGAATTGTGAGGTTATGATGTTTAAAAAAAAACGAAAAAGAACGAATTTTTTTTTTAATTTCCAACTTTTCACAAAATAGGTTAGTGCATTTAATTTCGGCACTTTTTCGTTTTTCCAATGTTAACTTTTCACTGTATGGCCTGATTTTTGTGTTTGATAGCTCATTTTAAAGCTTTTACGATACTGCGTTGCGTCATAAAAAAATCACTGTACGAAAGTTGTTTTTTTACTTAATTAAATCAGTTTTTTAAAAAATGGAAAATTGCCGAAATTAAATGTATGCATTTAATTTCGGCACTTTACAAACAATCGATTGTTTCTCAGTCAAAAAATCATCATTTTCAAAAATTTAAAAACCTATCATTATCTCCACACAGTTTTCTTTAATTTAAGCTTGTACTTGTTGTTCTACGTGTAAAATGGAAAAAAATTACAGCTAAATTGCTGAATGGTATCAAATGAGGAAAATTTGGGGAAAAAGTGCATTTAATTTCGGCACTTTTTAAAAAGACCCCTTAATCGAGTTTAAGTGCAGTGCTATGACTCCTACACATTTCAACGTTGTCTTTTAGCTATTTACAACTACAATTCTCCCACCCGACCACTAAATTCAACCCGTTTTTACCTACAGCAATAGTGTGCCGAAATTACACTATTTTATTTTATAACGATTGCTCACCACAGACGCAACGTAGAACCACGGGGACTAAAAATTCGGAAAATACACTAAATTTTACCAGGACAGTTTAATTTTTAAACCAATTTATTGCGTAATCATGAAATGCCCATGTTCTAAAAATAAGTAACATTTTTTTAAAATTATAAATCACACAATTTCACATGAAAATATTATACCATAAAAAATAAAAAGCTAACGACAGTCATCTACATATAATTAGCACTCATTTGAGCTATCAAACGTCGTATTCCGTCCAGGATTACCAAAGATATAGTCCAAAATCAAAAATGCCCAATTGGGAAAAGTGCCGAAATTAAATGCACTACCCTATACAAAAATAAGTCAAATTTAACCTTTTAAAAAATTAAATTTTTGCTTCAGATTGAGTAATTGGATAAATAAATATTAAATTATTGTATTTAATCTTTAATATTAAACCGTTTTTGTTAAAAATTTTAAATGATTTTATTGTTAAATAGTGAATTCAATACTGCAAATCATCAAGATCACCTATAGGTTTTATTCGCCTATAATAATATTGCAGATCTAAAAAAACCACGTTAAAAATATTTATGGTCAAGATTTTTGTAGATAGTCTAACGCAAATTTTGATGTTTTTTGATTAAAAAAATCGAGTTGCGCAGTGTATAATTTTGTTTTCACGTCAGGATTTTATAGACCCTCAAAATGTCACATAGTATTCGTTATCACGTCATATATGTTTTGCTCTGTGAAAAAGGTTATGGGAGGAGCTAATAAAATCACTTTTAGCCAATTAGTGCTTGGGAAAAAATTAATCTCCAATGGATGAAAGTTCTCGTTTTTTCATAAGCACTAATTGGCTAAAAGTGATTCTATAACGTTATAACTCTGTAAAGAATATTAACACTAAACGATTTCCGTTTAAATGGAAGGGTTTTGACTATCGTGTTAACAGCGAAATATCACGGGGAATATTTAACGGATTATAAAATTTAGAGTACCGTAGCCCTTTAACGCCAAAAATAATTTTTTACAGTACAAACTTTTTCTCGATTTGAGAGGCCTTTTAAGACCTTTTCTAACTTTGCAAACGACACAATATAAAATATTTTTTTACAAAATGTTAAAATTTTTTGTTGTTTTAAATAATCTTTGGATTGTAGCAAGAAAGATCATTGAGGTCAACCAGCTCTATTTTTACTATAAAATAAAAAAAACGCAAAATTTAAAATGAATGGATCACAAATGCTCTGCAGTAACCTAGATATTCAAAGCAATATAATAAGTAATAACTAAATATCAGATACAAATATTTTATTACATTTTTAAACACGCATAATCGTCTATTATCATGATTTTTATTTCAACAAAACAAATTTCAACTTAATTGTCGCCATTATCAACTACATAATTATGTGTTAAAACAAACCAAAATTCAATAATTTTATAAAAAAAATTACTAATTTATGCTTTACAGCAAAAACTACCATGATTGTTTGTATAAACCAATAAATTGTTTGAAAGTGTAATAATGAAACATGGTTTTAATTTCAGTCAGTAGGGTAGCTGAATGAATTTCGGCCACCTTTTTTATTTTTTTGGATAAGTTTTTTGTGGTTTTTCCAATCGACCCAAAATTTACTGTAAAAATCAAACGATAGCTATTTTTGTTAGTCCAGTGCATATTTTAAAATTTCTGTTACACTTAAAGATCAGTGGAGGTTTAAAGTTTTGAGTTTATAGTGGCCGAAATTAAGGCGCGAGCCATTAACTTCGGCCACCCAGAAAAAACTGGCTATAACTATAGCCAAAACGTACAATAAAATTTTTTAAAGGTTGCAAATTTTTTTTTGGATACATATAACATAAAGTTTTCCTATTTGCAAACATTAATAGTTACTAGCAAGACTTTAAATAATTATGTCAAATCCTTAAAAAAAACAAGTTATTTTTTGTTGAATTTTTGTTTTGGTTTAAAAAAACGTCAAAAAATCAAACGAGCCAAATAAATTCTTTATAAATACCGTAGTACGATGATAATTGAGAACAGCAAACACGGCAGGTTCTTTCACCTAAATCCTAAGGCGGCCGAAATTAACGAAATCTTAAAATGCGCAGTAAGTTAAACGCATTGCAAAGTGATTTTGAAGAAAATATCAAAACATGAAAATTAACAATTTTGAGCCTTAAATAGAAGATATTTCAAGATTATATAGTGCTTAGTTCTAAATTTGATGCAGTTTAAACACAAAGCAAAAATTAAGAATATCACAAAAAATTCACTTTTTGTATGAAAATGTTGATAATACAGAATAACAACAAAAAAAAAACTTTTGCAAAAACACTTTATTCAACATTCATCCAGTTACTTTTGTGCTAGTTCTTTTGTGTTTTAAAAATAAGTCAATCTTCTAACACCCTAAATTGGTGGCCGAAATAAAGGCCTGGCCAAAATAGAGTTAGATACCCTACGTTTTTTGAAACAAAAAGCGAAAAATACGATTTAGATAATTTACAAAATAAAATATAAACAATGTTGTTTAGAGTATCAAGAAATAAAAAATATGACAGTAAAAAATAGTTCAAACACACACGCACGCATGGTCATGAAATTAAAATTGGTTTGAAAAACAAATACACAAATTCACAAACACATAAACAAACAAACTTAGTATAGAACTGTTAATAAATTAAATTCTTTAACGCTTTTCTGCCAGAATTTTATTTATAAAACTTTGTTTGTTTTCCAAAGAGGAGCCACCTAAGTACACAGCTTCAAGTTGAGGAAAATACCCCTTTAATACATCACTAAATTGATTCCAGAATTCAACAGGGAATTTAAATATAGTTTTCTAATATTTCTGTATTGTTTCAAAAAATTACTGGGTAGATCAGCAGTTTCTGGGGTAGCTGCTATACCATGAAGGAAAAACTCTTGCACATACGCACGGATGCACGCATATATAAATATATATAATATTGTCAAAGGTGGATAATTTAATAACGATATGTCATAACGGTCTGTAACAGCGTGCATCATAAAATCCAATTCGAGCCATATGTCCGGCCCTAGGGCCGCATGTCCGGTCTAGGGCCGCATTTCCAGCCTAAAGCCGCATGTCCGGCCCTAGGGCCGCATGTCTGGTCCTAAGGCCGCATGTCTGGCCTAGGGCCACATGTCCGGCCTAGAGCTGCATGTTCAGCCTATGGCCGCATGTCTGGCCCTAGGGCCGCATATCCGGGCACATAGGAACAAATTTTGCTGCGTTGCGTTCTTGTTATTTTTACCATAGTGCTACTGTATTTCTACCCTAGGGCCGGACATGCGGCCCTAGGGCCGGACATGCGGCCCTAGGGCCGGACATACGGTGCTAAGCTGGACATGCGGCCCTAGGCTGAACATGCAGCTCTAGGCCGGACATGCGGCTCAAATAGGATTTTATGATGTACACTGCTACAGACCGCTGTGACATTAGATTATCCACCTTTGATATTATATGACAATATAAAATATTGACTCAATAATTGCCGGTCCTATAGCCAAAATTTTTGAGTTATCAATGTTTTCAGGAACCGTGCCAAATATTTGGAAAGATGCTTTTGTATTGCTTATTTATAAAAAAAGGTCCTAGCTGTTTGCGGAAAAAATTACCATGTCATATTTTTAACTTCTGTTTCATGTAAACTGATGGAGAGTATCTTGTAGACAAATTACTTACTAACGAATTACTTACTTGCTAATTACGTGGGAACCACCTGCCGAAAACAAGTTGAAATAAATCACTTTATGCGGCGCGCGTTATAATTTAAACATTTAAAAAACATTTTATTTCACAAGATAGTCACAGTACAAGGGTGAAAACACTTATTGTGAATGTAAAAAATACACCAAAAAAAGAGAAAAAAAAACATGGTTAGGTAAAGTTACATAAGTATATTGTGAAAATGAGTTTACATATATATACACACTACTAGTTAATAATATACCTAAGATGCACGGGGTTAATAACGGTTAAAAACAGTAAAAATAATTTTTATTAGAAATATATCGAGATAAAAACATATTATCAAGTGATTTAACCTTAACACGAAAAGCGTTAGGGTTTTTGGATTTTACAATTAAAATGTCCAAATCGTTCCGGAGGTTTATCACACGGTTGCAAAAAAAAAGTTTTTTCTTGATTCAATTCTAAGATTTTCTTTTTTTTCAATTTAAAACCGTTATTACGAGTACGATTGCTATTGTCACGAACAAAAAATTCATCACAATTTATATCTACAAAGTTGCGTACTATTTTGAAGCATGACACGAGGTCATTTATTACTCGACGTTTTTCAAGACTGTCAATTTTAAGCTGGCTTAAGCGGTCTAAATAACTGGAGTAAGTAAGCCCACAGCGTTTAAAAAGGCGCCTTGTAAAACACCTTTGAATTCTCTCAAGACAGTCCACATCCTTTCGTAAGTAAGGGTTAAACACCGGTGTTTCATACTACAAAATGGGTCTCACTAGCAATACGTAACTGAACCA